>BDUI01004528.1:85917-97279 GCA_002335545.1 Apodemus speciosus
TGGGTAATACAAGAGGATGAATATTGGTTCTCCACTGTTGAACGTCTTGTTCTAATTTACACTCATGGTGGTTAGTCAGTCAGTGACTTAAGAGAAAAGTGGCAGGAGAAAACTTTATGTGTGGCATGAATGTGCAAGAGCTGCTGGTGTTATACCCATTTCTCCCATTTTTGTGGGAAAGATCACTTGACTTTAGGAAATACAATAAGTCAAAAACCTTTTACCTAGAAATCTTGTCTACAACCCAGAATCATACTACAAGGTAATATAGAGATAAAACACATCTTTAATTAAATAAATGTTAAGCCTAGAATGAGAAGCTGACCCCAGACAACCTTCTGAGACTGGAAATATAGGAATGGCACTCTTGATGGAACCAAGCAAGCATATAGGAGCAATAGCTAGTGTTCAGAACATTGTCCGTCTCATCCAGGTTATCCTAATGTTACCTGATTGCTATGTTAGCTATTTGACCCTATTCAGAAAAAAACATCAAGCCTCCCCTGTCTTTATGATGAGGTGCTTTCACAGCTTAGGGTAATGAAAACACTGTTAAATTCCTACAGCTACAAAGAAGCTGGGAGTTTTCATGCTTAGATTTCAAGATCTACTCGTCCTTATGAAGGACATTTCTTAGCCAGAAACTTTGGACTTCTAATATATTTATATTTCAAAAATTCAAAACTATAAAGTTTCTGAGGTGAATGTTCTGGCCAGTCTATATAGATAGAATGATTTTCTATTTTCAACAATGGAATTAAACTTCTCATCAAATTTGAATTTTTCTTTCAACTTAAGAAAGGGTGACTCCAAGTTTCCTGTATCAGACTCCAACTCCTGGGCTTAACTTCTCTCCTCTCAGCCTCAGTAATAGCTGGAATTCCAAAGATTATGCCCTTGGGATCAGTTGAATTTTGGTTTTGTTTTTAGGATGGTTGAGTATTTACAGAACAAGGGAGCAGAGAGTGCATGATGGAGTTGCAAGGACTCATTCCACTTCCACTCCCCACCCTTGGCCCATTTCACTATTAGCAACATTTTCTATTGTGGTAGTATTTGTTGTACAATTAACCCCCATTATTGTAAGCCAGAGACTTTGGTTTAGGGCAAGGTCATTCTTTGTATTATATAGATGTTTGACAGAGGCAAAATGGCATGCATGACATCATTGTGGAATCATATAGTTTATTTGCTCAAATATTCCTGGGATTCACTTATTTATCCTTTTTCTTACTCTACCACCTTCACGATGTTTCCCTGTCTCTTTGGTTTTGTCTTTTGAAAGCTGTCATATAACTGGGGCTTTTTAAATGCAAGCTTTTTTCACTGCCTTCTTTGCTTGACTAAAATGCCATTGAGGTTTCTCCGTGTCTTATCTTGACTTGACTGCTTATAYCTTTTTAAATACTAATAGTCCATGACATGAATGCAGTGAAGATCTATACAATCAGCTTTCAAAGGGAATCTTGGCTGTTTCCAGATCTCGACTAGTTTAAATTAATTTTGTTTTGTATATTACATTAATTATGATATCTTTCAAACACAATGTTTCATTGTTTCTCTTTCATTTTTCTCCCTATCTCCACTCTCTCCCTTTTGACTCCCTAGTCCCAGTGGTTCTCTTTCCAATTTCAGGGCACAAGAACTTTYTGTGTGTCCTTATTTCTGCCATTATTACCTCCTCCTTTACCCTTTACATGGTCTCCTGTCTAGTTTTATAATCTATACCCCACAGTGTATGACATACATGCAATCATTAAAAGTTACGGTCTACATATAAGAGAGAACAGGCAATTTTGGTCTTTCTGACACTAGGTCATCATATCTAATATAGTATTTTCCAGTTTAAATCTCTTCTTTCTTGCAAATTTTGTACTTTTTTCCCTTAAGTGCTGCATAAAATTCCAGTGTGGATATGAGCCAAATTATCATTATTCATTTTTTCTTTTGGTGTGCATTTAGGTGATTTCATCTTCTTGCTATTATGAATAATCTAACAGTAAGCATGATTATGGTAGGATATGGAATCTTTTAGGTATTTGCCCGGGAGTGTTATACTAGGCCATATGAGTTCTAGTTTTAAGGTTTATTTAGGTGCATCCATAATGATTTCCATAGTGTCTGCACTCTTACCAGTAGTTGTTGAAGGTTTATCTTTGTATATATCCTTATTAGCATTTGTTGATTTTGAGTTACTTTTTGTGTTTTTTAATATATATTCTTTATTTAATTTTCTTTTTATTGGATATTTTATTTACATTTCAAATGTTATCTCCTTTCCCAGTTTCCCCTACTGAAACACTTATTCCATTCCACCTCCCCTACTTCTATGAGGGTACTTCCCAGACACCTACTCCCAGTTCCGTGTCCTGGCATTACTCCTACACTGGGGCATCAAGCTTTCCCAGGACCAAGGGTTTCTCCCCCCATTAATGTCCAAAAAGGCCATCCTTTGCTACATATGAAACTGTAGCAATAGGTCCCTCCATGTGTACTCTTGGGTTGGTGGTTTAGTCCCTGGGAGCTATGGGAGATCTAGCAGGTTGATATTGTTGTTCTTCTTTTGGGGTTTCAAACCCCTTCTGCTCCTTCAGCCCTTTCTCTAACTCCTCCATTGGGGACCCCATGTTCAGTTCAATGGTTGGCTTTGAGCATCTACCTTTGTATTTGACAGGCTCTGGCAGAGCCTGAGAGTTACACCAGGCTTCTGTAAGCAAACACTTTTTGGCAACCACAAACGTGTCTAGGTTTGGTGTCTGTATATGGGATGGGTCCCCAGGTAGGGAAGTCTCTGGGTGGCCTTTACTTCAGTCTGGTCCACACTTTGTCTCTATATTTCTTCCTGTGAGTATTTTGTTCCCCCTTGTAAGGACTAAGCACCAATACTTTGGTCTTCTTTCTTCTTGATCTATATGTGGCCTATGAATTGTATCTTGGGTATTCCAAGCTTCTGGGCTAATATCCACTTATCAGTGAGTACATAACATGTGTGTTCTTTTGTGACTGTGTTATTTCACTCAGGATGATATTTTCAAGTTCCATCCATTTGCCTGTGAATTTCAYGACTTCATTGTTTTTAATAGCTGAGCAGTATTCCATTGTGTAAATGTACCACATTTTCTAWATCCATTCTTCTGTTAAAGGACATCTGGGTTCTTTCCAACTTCTGGCTATCATAAATAAGGCTGCTATAAACATAGTAGAGCATGTGTCCTTGTTATATGCTGAACCATATTTTGGGTATTTGCCCAGGAGTGGTATATCTGGGTCCTCAGGTAGTACTGCATCCAATTTTCTGAGGAACCACCAGACTGATTTCCACAGTGGTTGTACCAGTTTATGATACCACCAACAATGGAGAAGTATTCCTCTTTCTTCATATCCTTGTCAGAATCTGCTGTCACCTGAGTTTTTAATCTTTCAATATTCTGNCAAGCATACCAGCCTGGGGCTGGGAGGGATGCATCCTGTTGGGCTAAACATGGCCAACAGAGGCAGTCAAGCCGTTAGCCAGTGGGATACTTCTGTCATTGCTGTCTCTGGACCAGCCACACGAAGATGCTCACATCTCACAGACTGTGTGGGACAAAGGCAGAAGAACAGATACAGTCGTTCTATAATATGCTCTGGGATGGAGAAGCGCCCAAGAGAAGAGGCCACTCTTGGAGTGCTTCCTAAAGCTATTTACGACAGCCTATATGTGACGTTCCTACCTGTTGATGCTGAAACCACTGGGTGGGAAAGGAAGCCCCAGTTCACGGGACATCAGGAAAGAGCTCGAAGACAGGCTGTGCCGAAGGCAGACAACCCCAGAGTGGATACTCACAACGTGCAGGATGCTGGAGCCGGGGTCAGCTAAGGGCCACACCCCTTTGCAGGAAGCCAGAATCGCCCAACTCATGCATGAGCTTGTGAAAACTTCCCTTTCCTATGAGATGGGGTCACCTCCATATCTTTGTCTAGGGTCCGGATTAACTCTGACGGGTCTTCAGTGCGGTCCAGTAAAGAAGAAACCCTGAGCTTCTGAGCTGCTGCCTTGAACCATCCCTGTGATGTAGGGTGACCATTAGCCCAGGATGAGAAGGCCTCCACCAGTTACATCCCATCGTATACTTCACCATTGATTCGTGAACAGTGTGTACTTCCTGTCTTGAAATTAGTATGAAATACTGCAATCTTATTCCATCTAGGGATTGAGCTTTGTGATCTGAGTAGCATAAATATTTACGTTATAATACTTTTTAAAGCTTTATTTATTTTTTTTATTTTTATGTTACGTGCATTGCCCGCACGTATGTCTGCGTGAAGGTATCAGGTCTAGAAGCGGAGTGACGGACAGCTTTGTGCGGCCAGGTAGGTACTGCAGTTGAAGCCCAGATCTTCCAGAAGGGCGGCTGGTGCTCTTCCACCCCAGAGCCATCTCTCCAGAGCTGAGCTGTAATATTTTATAATGCTCTATTTTGAAGATTTCAGGGGATTCTTTAGGGTTTTTTTTTACTTGTTTATGTTTTTAATATATTCTAAAGCTTAAAAAGAAGCTGGTCCTCTCAGCCTGAAGGTCACTCGGGTCAGCCCCTCCCCCAGGGARTCCCTACACCCCAGTAAAAGCTCATTAGCTTAGGCTTACTGCTGTCCTAAGCCAGAGGCCCTCTTTATTAGGGCTGTGTTTGTCACCTGCTAACTTGTTTATTGGACCAGAACTAGGGTGGGGAGAGGAGGGTGGGTGTGAGGGTCATGAGTAGGTGGGAATTGCACACCTCAATCCTAAGCTTCTCCTTGGCCGTTATTTTCCCAGAATGACCTCTAGGAGGGTGGGCTCTGGGGTTACAAAGTGCCCTCTGAGCTAACACATGACAGGCCAGGACAAAAAGACTGCAAACAGGCCCCTAATTAATGGGTTTGCTTAGAGCTGGTTCTCTGTTTAGGGACTTCATCCTGATAATTGCAGGCTCCATAATCATTGATCAATGGCTGCCACCTTTCCGAGGAGCKACCGAAAGCCCAGCCCTGAGGCAGCAACCGAGGAGAGGAGAGCAGGGACAGGAACTAAGACACAGAAAGAACTGGGTCTGGGCTATGTGCTGCTCGTGTGCACACAAACCCACAACCACCAGATGAAGACAAACTGAGTCCCAGAGAATCAGCCAGCTCAGCACTGCCAGCATGGGAGAGAGTCAAGAGCCGAACCAGAATCTCGACACCTCTGTAATTTTGGTTCCTGTTCCCCAGGGTCAGCAGACAAATGCTTCAAACTGTGTGCAGAAGTAACAGATCTCAGAACAGGCTACAAGAGGCACGCCTGCTAAGGAAGCCTAGAGGGGGAAGGAGACACGGGGAGGGGGCGTCCACAGAAGACTTCTCAAAAGAGAGTATAGGATACACGTGCTGGGCCTGAAGGGTGGGGAGAATTATTCACATTTGACAAATTATACTTGGGCACTTTTTCCAATCACATAAGTTCAAGGTTGGAATGGACTCTGGAATTTGTGCCTCACTTGGGACCAATAAATATTTAGTTMAATGTGTAGATACAGACATGCATGCRCACACACATACGCACAGGCAGACTCACCTCCACAACTCCAAATGATGCCTGGATCGAGCCCAGTAAAAGAACGCTTGAGCCCAGAGCGAGGTATTGGCATCAGGCAACATGCGAATCAGAAGGAGGGCCAAACCAAGAGGAGATGTGTAGCCAAGCGGCCCTGTGACCACCCTGGATTGAGAAGGTTGGCAGCTGCTAGGGGACGTCTCCTCCAAGTGCCCAATTTAGACCTTGTCCCAGAGTATGAGAAATGGCAGAATGCGAGGAGAAAGGCCAAGAAATGATGAAGAGCAGAGGCTGACCAAGTGCTGGACCTGCTCCTCTCCYAGCCATCCAGCTCTGCCTCCCTTTGAGCTGTTTGTCTTCTGCCCTGTTCATATACGCACCCTGGCCCTATGCTCAGACCCCTGACTCATCCCATCCCCTCACAGAGTCGCCCTGGAGTCTCCTGGGCACTAGCCACAGGAATGTCTTGTGGACCTTGGACCACAAGAACATCAGAACTAGCCAGAGGTAAACAGGAGTCAGCTAGCCAATATCTAGCCATCGAGGCCCATCCTCAGCCCTCACCTCACTGGGATATGTGTGTCAGCCGGGGAAGGGAACCCTGTGAGTAAAGCGATTCTCTCCAAGCCTGGGATAATAAGAAGGTGAGCCTGACCCAGAGGTTACTCAAGCCCGTCCCCCATAGCTCTCAGAACCTGACACACAACCTTGATGACAGGACACAATATATGTGACTTCACTGTGTTTCCATTTTAGATTCCAAAGAGGGTTGTGGCCTGGAAAGCCAAGCCAGTTCTCCCCCTCTGGCAGTCAGGTTTCTCAGACTCTAAGACAACAGGCTAGACGCTAATGGTCAGACTGGCCAAAAACTGACAAGCAGACCACAGAGCCAGCACCAGACCCAGCTCTACTGACTACTTGGTACAGTTGCTCAGTGGCCTAGGCCCCGGCATTGTCTGAAGGAGCACTATTAGTTGCAGGGTCAGGGTCCTTGTAAGTGAGAGTTAAGGTCACTCTGTGCTGAAGCTGCTCTCTCCCCGTTCCTGGCTTCTCTCCCAATCTTCCAGAGCCCCTGGCTGTTCCTGCTCTCAACTAAATAGCCAGGGAGGCAAAACGCCCATTAATCATTTTAATTGTCCGTGAAATATTGACGTTTCTCCCACAGTGACTGTAGGGTGCTCAGAAGAGATGTTCTGGAAAGAGCAGCACTCCACAACGAAACCCGCCAGGAAAAGGATGAAGGAAGACTCCAAGGCAGAGAAGGACAGAAGAGCCTGCCTTCTTCCAGGCTTGAGTCCCAGAAGAAACACAAAACCACGCCTATGACCTTAGTTTAAACTGTAGTGATTTATCACTCTGGGGAGGCAGTGGTGTAAGGAGAGAAGAGACTCCAATAGGAGACAGTCTAAGCAAGGACAGCTCAGCCATGCCAGGATTCTGACTTGCCCATGAGCCTCACACAGAGCACACAGGACCACTAAAGCACCCAAGGGAAACAAGCTTTGGCATCCAGGCGTGGCAGCCTGAAGTCCAGCACTGGGTACACTCCTCCTGACCCTCACTGGCTGAGGAGAGCTGCTGCTTTAATCAACAGATCAGCACCAGACCATCTTAGGGTAGGTTTGAAAAATAAGCCCTGGGAGAGTTTCTGATCAGCCTATATCTTGCATAACAGCCCCGGCCATGAAATTAACGGTATGCAGATAGATGATGAATGGATGGATGGATGGATGGATGGATGGATGGATGGATGGATGGATGGATGGATGGGATAGATAGATAGATAGATAGATAGATAGATAGATAGATAGATAGATAGATAGATAGATAGATGATAGATAGATAGATAGATAGATAGATAGATAGATAGATAGATAGATAGATACAGAGACAGATAGCTCATCTTGCACAACTCTGTAGTAAGGTTTGTGCTTCTTGTGCGAGCAAATTTCTTTCCTATTCCCAGCCTCCCCTTCTCCATCCCTCAGTCCCTTTCCCATTGAGAATTCATCAAACGATGAGCTGTTCCAAGCCAAATGGGATAAGAAACTTCTCTTTTTACTCAGAACAGGTTTCAGTGCAGCAACCTCTGCTGCAAGCCAGACATGCAGGGCTCAGACACAGTGCAACACCTCAGAGAAATGCTAAAGCTGTAACTGGTGAACACAGCTTTCCTCTCTGGCCTCCTGTCCTACCCATGATCCACCACCACTCGTTATGACCAGCTAGTCTGCTAGGAACCCTCTCTTTGGACATGGCCATCCTGAGCTGAGCAAGTACCATCCGGAGAAGAAGGTGCTTCTGAGGAACTCCCTAGAAATTCAACCCTACGGATTGCCAAGAGCCTCTCAGAGTGAAGTTCAAGAGCACTATTCACAAGACTCAGCTGTGGACACACACGCACACACACACACACACNGTGTGTGTGTGTGTGTGTGTGTGTGTGTGTGTGTGTGTGTGTGTGTGTGTGTTGTATTGGACTTACCTATGGATAATACACAATGACCAAGGAAAGTTATAGAAAAGAGTTTATTTATGTTTATGATGATGATTGCAGCTCAAAGGAATGATAGTTGGAGCAGAAGTTTAGGGATAACGTACTTATTATTAAATCTGTTACTGCTATAAATGAATACTATTGATTTTCTGTTTTGATTTTGTGTCATACATCATTACTGGAAGTGTTTATTGAGTCAAGCAGATATTTTATAGGTTCTCTTAAGTATAAAACTATTCTTTGAATAGTGGTAATTCTACTTCTTCATTTCCTATTTTTGTCCTTTTTGTATATTTCTCATATATTACTATTATGACTAAGAATTTTGGCATAGTATCAAATTAGTGAACACCTTTGTCTTATGCCAAAATATTGAGGAAATGTTCCAATTTTTCCATTTACTTTGACATTAACTATGGGTTCATCATTGTTTTAAAAAGTACATTATATCTGATTTAAATTCCATTCCATTCCACCTCCCCTACTTCTATGAGGGTACTTCCCTCATAGAAGTACCTCATAATGATTTCCCTTGGTAGCTGAAGTCCTGTCTTCTGTATATCATAGACTAGAATTGCCAGGGAATTAACCCTTTAGATGTGCCCTTAGACCCAGTGGAAAATAACTCTGATATGTGAGAGTTTCCCAGAAAGATTAAGCTTAAGTAGTCATGGGGGCAACTTGTTGGATAATTTACACTTAATTAGTTCTTCTCTTTTTTTTCTGCAGAAAGGAAAAATTAATACAATTCCATCAATTAATTTAATATTTACTATTCATTTTCATTTAAGGGTACAGAAAAGCAGAACATCACAATTATGTAAATAGCTAAGGCTGATATAATTTTTAAAAGGTTGCTTCAATTTTTAAAGACCTGTTACACCAGTCTAATAGTCTCTACAAAATAGTCTATATTTTGTAATATGCATATTTAAATAATATAGACCAATTATATGTACAGTTTTAATGCTGAATTTATTATGAGATATTAAACACTTTTGTAATTCAAGCATATAAATCTGCAGTACTAAGGCATAAATTTCTGTTTGTTTTATATTTTATGTGAGAGCATTTTGCCCACATGTATGTCTATGTGCCACATGCATTCCTTGTGGCTGGAGAGACCAGAACAGGGATTTGCTGAAGGTGGAGTTATAGCCAGTTGGGTGTCACCATATAGTTGCTGGGAATGCAACTTCCCTGAAGAGAAGTCGCTGTTCCTTTGTTTGTTTGTTTGTTTGTTTGTTTGTTTTTACTTTTTATTGATTCTTGGTAAATTTCGTGTCATTCACCTCAATCCCAATTGTTCCCTTGTCCCCTCACTCCCACCATCCACCCTTGCAACTTATCTACAGAGGGAAACAAAAACATGATTGTGGAAGTTGTGTGTCATAGTGTGTCCCACAGGGTACTCTTCTTTTCACACTTCTTTGATTACAAATCTTCATTGCATTGAGTCCTTGTCCTCTGGATTCTGCTACACTGTCATTACTGGAACCTTAGTGGGACACTCTTCCATGGCATCCCATTGTTGTACTCTGTCATGGAGATCCTGTAGTTTGAGTCTGAAGGACTGGTCCACCATCACTCAGTCTAGCAGTTCATCATCTGAAATGGTTAGCCTGTCACTCTCCCACATGCACCACCCACACCACTGGGACTAGCTCTCTTGCCCTACCCAAGATGGCCAATCCAATGCTGCTGCCAGCAAGGGTTAAAACCAGCCATCTAGCTCTCATGCACTCAGGACTGGCTTATCTGAGCCCAGGCCATCAGGGCAAGTTCTACTCTGCTGCTCAGGAAAAGGTGCTGTGCCTGCACTCCTGGTGGTGAAAGGTAAGCGGGAGTGGGTGAGAAGGGGGTATCTTCTTTGTCCATGCCATTGCACAGGAGACAAATGCCAGAGTCAGCTCTCCCATGTTCGTACCATCAGGACTGGCTTACCTGCAACTCCAGCATCCAGAGACAGCTCTACTGTCCTTCCTGAGTTATTTACAGGGCCACACTCCAGTATATTGCAACCAGCTAGGGGCAGGGGCAGCTCCCCTGCTCTCCTAGGATGCTAGGTGAGGGGTGGGTAGTTCTGCAAAGCCCTCAGACATCAACATAACCCCAGAGGCAACCCAGACCAAGTACATCTACCTGGCCTTTGGTGGTAACAAGATCCCTGCTACTGCATGACCATGGACCTTCAAGTGGGACCTGGTAGCAGTAGGACAGGATCTTACCATGATTCCAGGTGGCATCACTGACTACTCACATCAGGCTGTTCCTTACTATCCTTGATTCTCCAGTTCTGCCTCTCTTCATTGTGTCCACATTCTTCTGTTTCTGTCTCTTCCATTTCTCCACCACTTATTTTCTCCTCTTAGTGGAGCCTGGGGTCCCTGAATATCTGTGGTTGTCTCAAAGGGGTCCCAGGAATGCTATACCTCACTTTTGCATTATAGTACTGGGTAATGGTCATCTTGGGCATGGACTGAACCCCCTCCTTATCCCCCAGCCTGCACAGACTGGACTGTTGGCCATTGCAGGCTATCTCCTTGTCTGTGCCCCATGGCATGAGTCTRATGGTTTTCTTAGGCTCACTCCTCACTTTGTCCAACTGAGTGGTATAGTCTGTCTTGGGCTCATTCCCACCCAGAGCCCATGGTCCCACGCAGAGTTTCCCTAGACTCTGGTTTACTCTCCACCCTGAGAGCCCATCTGAGCTGTTCAGCACTGGTAGAATCAGGCTTGCTTTTCTCAGGGAGTGTTGGGCTTCTAATCATGTATATATTCACAGGTCAAAACACCTTTCTCTGCTACCTACTGATGTACATGGACACAGCAGCCTTGGCTGCAACATCTCTAGGACAGGCAATCAGTTTTTTAAAAAACAAAACAAAACATACTGTCTCTTCATTTCTCAAAGTCAAGCCCCATGTCTTWATCAGAGCATCCAAGCATCTGAAATCACCTTCCTTGGCTTAAAGCCTGTCTTAGTCTCATCTCAAGAGAAACAAAACAGGTTATAATGTTTATTTGGGAAATTCTGAGTCCAGTATACTGGCATTAATAAGTTATGAATAGTCAGATGTTAACCCTCTATCCTATTTATCTACTTCCCTGTGATGAGCACCCCAGATATCACATATATGTTTTGCCTGGGCCACTCTCTACTCCATCAGGACAGCCCTCATGCTCATGATCCACTTACCCCGTGGAAACTTCCTTCCTTCTTCCTCCTTGCTCTCTTCCTCATCCTCACCTCAGACCCCAGAAACCTCTTTCTCTGCCCCTCTTTCTTCTGCTCAACCCAGGCTGTAGGCATA
>BDUI01004529.1:15656-33740 GCA_002335545.1 Apodemus speciosus
GGGTACAGAGCTAAACAAAGAATTTTCACCTGAAGAACTTCGGGTGACTGAGAAGCACCTTAAGAAATGTTCAACATCATTAGTCATTAGGGAAATGCAAATCAAAACAACCTTGAGATTTCACTGCACACCAGTCAGAGTGGCTAAGATTAAAAACTCAGGAGACAGCAGGTGTTGAGGAGGATGTGGAGAAATAGGAACACTCCTCCACTGCTGGTGGGATTGCAAGATGATACAACCACTCTGGAAATCAGTCTGGTGGTTCTTCAGAAAACTAGGCATGACACTTCCAGTTGACCCTGTTATACCACTCCTGGGCATATACCCAGAGGATTCCCCATCATGCAATAGGGACACATGCTCCACTATGTTCATAGAAGCCTTTTTTATAATAGCCAGAAGCTGGAAAGAACCCAGATGTCCTTCAGTGGAGGAATGGATACAGGAAATGTGGTATGTTTACACAATGGAATACTACTCAGCAATTAAAAACAATGAATTCCTGAAATTTTCAGGCAAATGGTTGGAACTGGGAAATATCATACTAAGTGAGGTAACTCATTCACAAAAGAACACACATGGAATGCAGTTACTGTTAAGTGGATCATAGCCCAGAAGCTCAGAATACCCAAAATACAACCCACATATCAAATCATTCCCAATAAGAAGGAAGGAGAGGGCTTGGGTCCTGGAAAGGCTTGATTCAGCATTATAGGGGATTGCCAGGACAGAGGAGGGGGGGTCGGTTGGGGATCGGGCTAAGGGAAGAAGACTTATGGGACTTAGGGGGAGGGGGAAGCCGGGAAAGGGAAAATCATTTGGAATGTAAACAAAAGAATATAGAAAATAAAATTAAAAAAAAAAGGAATCCCATTTCATCACTCTGGAGCGTGCTGTCTCCACATACACACCACTTCATATTCAGGACCCAGAGCATTTAAGAACACAAAATTTCAGCTCACTTACCCCTGGATCTTTAGAAAACTTGATGCAACATATTTCCTATCCATTCACACTGAGGCAGTGAGAGGCTAGTGATTGGAGGGGAGAGAGGAGGAGGAGCTAAGAGAAGGAGGGGCTGAGAGAGAGAGGGAGTCTGGGAGCTTCATGAGGGAGCAGAGGAGGGGAGGAACAGATCCAGATGGCGTCAGGCATGTTTCTGGTGTGCTGAGAGGTTAGAAATATTGGGATAAAACTTTAGCATTGCAATTTGGCATTAAGTAATTGGGTGTTTCATATACATAAGTATATTTGGTTAACCACTCAAGTTTAAGAGTCATACATGGAAGGAGTGGGCGCTGGGCAGGAGAGAGAGACTGGCCGGGACTTGGAGCAGAGACCTGGCAATGTGGTCCTATAATTTAACAATTTCCCACTACACACACTGCCTCATGTTCAGGACTGAGAGCATTTAAGAATGCAGAATTTCAGCTCATTTACTCCAGGATCTTTAGAAAATGGGTGTGACTGCTTTGTTGGTCAGGTCATAGATAGGTTGGCTTAAAGAGAGAGTCCCTGCTTTGTGTTTGTGATGCTCCATTTGTGGGTACACAGTTCTGTTTCCCTGGTGACAAGATGAGAGGAAAGGAATTCCCATCATAGGCTTGTTTTCAACCAGTTTGTAAAAGAATTTTTAAAGGGGAAATTTGAAATACTTAAGCCTGGGTGTGGTCCTTCTGGGTGTGTTTCAGTAGGTTGGGTCTGGAACTCTGGTGTTCATTTGTTACTGTCATTGCTCACCTAATCTCGAGACTGCCGACTTTGGAAAAACCTAGCTTTGCCTCTTGAACAGTGCTGTTCCAAAGAAAGACAATTTGGCTCACCAGTTGGTTCTTGGAGTTATGTAGTCATATTTTTAAAATAATATTTATAAAGACAACATTGGTCCAGTAAGTGGGGTGCCTATAGCACAGTCTGAGGAAYTGAGTTTCAGTCCCCAGAATTCTCTTAGTGTAAGGAGAGAATCAACTTTTGCAAGTTGTCTTCTGACATCTACCTGTGTGCCATGCACACAAATGCATGATGCATACAAATAAAAGACATAATAAAAATGCTAAAGGTAAATCGACTTTTTGTATTATATATTACCTCATATATATGTACAAATATATGCATATACATATGTATACACACATATATGCATGCATGTATATGCACATATGCATACATATAACTACACATATACATGTTTGCACACATATACATGCATGCACACATATACACACATGTACATATAAATGCATGTACATAACACATGTACATGCATGTGTGAACATATATATATTATATGTGTACATATATATTTTATTTTGAAAGTTGATCTCATTGTAAAGATTATGGAGTTCCATTGAGTTTTGTCTTTTTTTCATACCAAGTTGCTACATGAATCTGTATTTAGGTAATATCTCCAATTCTCCCAGATGCCTTTTCAGAGCTCACTAGCCACATGTGGTAAGGAGCTGTAATAAAAGACAGTGGAGGTCTGGAAGGATAAAGATGATGTCGCTGAGCAGATAATAGCTGAGGGTCCATGCATGGCTTTAATTCAGTTGCTGTTGTCAAGAATGTCACACCAGATGTCAGCACAAAAGCAAGCCAAATGGAATCTAGAGGTGACTCCTTGTAGGGATGAAGATGGAGAAAGAACGTGACAGATCGAAGCAAGGAGGGCTTTTGGGTAAGCAGAAGTCCTTATCCTGCTCTAGAGGCCCTGGCTCAGAGTCTAGCAGGCAGGTTTTGGCCATGGTAAAGGAAACATGAGTTTATGACTTATTAACCTGCACCAAAGGTACTTAAGAATAATGCCTTGTTTTGTTGGTTTTTGTTACCCTATAACTGGACAACTTTTTATCATATGGCTTATGCTAGTGGGGTCCTAGATTTTTGGATTGGATTGTTAACACATAGGGCAAGTGACCTTGGCTAATCTTGACAGAATTTGCTTTTGTACATGTACCTGATTCTATCTCCTCAAGGGCCAGATTTCCGTTCTGGAATGATCTTTCAATGCTGCTAAAACAGAAGGCACAGCAGCTTCTATACTGAAATACCCAGTTGCTTCTTCCCTACTTCCATGCCTCCGTGGCTTTCTAACTGCATGAAAATAGCACTTCTGTGTTGTGCATTTGAAGCAGGTAAGACACTGGAAATTATTGCATAAACCATTGACAGGGGCTTCTGAAAATAATGACCAACCAAAATGTGAATTCAAAATTAGATTACAGATCAAGTAGCTTTAAGTTGCTGGTATGTTGTTATCATGTTCCAATTAATCCCAATGGCTTTAGCATCTACTGTGTCACAGTTCAGTTCTGGTAACACTTGTATAATCTATCCATCCTTACTGACTGTGTATTTGATAAGATTAGACTAAGTACTGTGGCCAAAGTAAAGTGAATCAAATCTAGGAGATAGAGTACCCATAAATCATTAAGGAAAATAAATCGGAAAGAATTCCAAGGTTACCTGCAGGACATCAAGAGTTTGGAAGATGACAAGTTATTCCAGGTTGTGTTAGAAAGAGCAGAAAGCTTAAAAAGCCAGTGGAATGTGGATATTTGGTGCTGAGTTTAGGGTTTACTGTTTTCTTCATTAGGTTCACTTAATAGCTACTCACTTGGGTAGCTATTCCAATCCACTGTGTCCTGTAGTTCTGTGTGCTGCTGATATCCAAAATGCTTAAACATTGGCATGATATAAAAAGGTCAGCAGGCAAATGGAACTATTCTCTTTAGCTCTGGGGAGTGTGGGCACTAGGCTTTGGCTCAGAATAGCTGGAAATCTCTTTGCCCCAGAAGTGGGCACCTTTATGTACAAAAGGAAGGATGTGGGCTCACATGGTGTACTCTGATAGAGATAGTAGAAGGAAGATGAAAGTGGAGATATAAACCAGAAACCCAAGGTCCACTTTTTCATACAACTGAAACTTGTTTATGCTGATTCTAGGTTTTGTGAGTATTTGGCTGTATTTCATGAGTTGAACTGCTTCTGAGGTCAATAAATATACATTTCTTTAAGAAATTTTTTAAAGATAAAATGGCTAATTAAAATGCCTTATGGTTCTATAGTTCTTCATATTAGAGATTAACACCAACAATGATTCTGAGGGAGCACTGTTATTTGCTACACCAAATATAATTCCTAAAATGCATGGTTCTCATATGGATTGCCTTCCCTTTCACATCACAGAGTTGTATTCAAGATGCTTGGCCATATCTACTCTTTAGTGTATACAAATATTCCATTAGATCCAAATTTTCCTAAATAAAGAATATAAGGCTGAATACTGATATATTTTGTTCTTTGTGATGTGATAGAGGCATTGCTACCCTTTCTTCAAAGTGTGTGCCTAGGGTCTTTAGTGCAATGTCTGATATTCCCTGATCCTTCCTCTCATCGCTATCCTCTGCACCTCTATCCTCTTTCTCTACCATTTTTTTACAAGGCTTTGAAAATACTTTAGTCAGTGTTCTATTGCTGGGAAGAGATACCATGACCATGGCAACTCTTATAAGGGAAGCATTTCTGAGATACAGTTTCAGAGGTTCAGTCCATTGTCGTCATGATGGGAAGCACGGCAGCATGCAGACAGACACGGTGCTGGAGAAGGAGCTGAGAGTTCTGCATCTGGACCTGCAGGTAGAAGAAGCCAAAGGGTCTGGCTTGGGCTTTTGAAAACCTCAAAACCTGCTCTTAGTGACACACTTCCTCCAACAAGGCCACACCTCCTAATCCATGCAAATATCGCAACTCCCTAATGTCCCTAATGTCTCAAATCCACCAACCTATGAGGATCACCTCACTCAATCCACTATACTGTTTAATGTGAATATTGAAATGCCATCAGTGTTTACAAAAGGATTGTGTAGCTAGACATGGGACACATAAGATTTAGGGAAGATGGATTCATTCTGCAGTGAGTGATGTTCTCAATAGGAGGTGCTTTCAAATGAGAACAATTGCATAGATTGTAGTGCTCAATGTGAGGCAGTGACCACAGGTGAACAGTTACTTCTGAAAGGAGGAAAAACATGGATACAGACGTGAGTGACAGCCAAATGTTACCGTTTCTTATTCCATTTATGCCCTATGGTGTTCATCATAGCAGTGGTTTTAGCAGTAGACCAGGGAAAAAGATTCTCATGAATTATTTATGATTTTATACAAATTAATTGAAATAGGTGAATATATATACATTTTGAAATAAGGAATATGAAATAAAAACTAAAGGAAGAATAAGAAAGAGGTTGATTGTAGAAAACATAGGAAGGAGTGCTTGAAACAGCTGTATGATTACTAAATCAGGTCCTGGTAGGGAGCACATATAGTATAAGATTGATAAGGTTCTTTCACTTATGATGAAAGAAGACTGCAGCTTGCAGATGGAGTCCATTAAAGTTTTTCCACTAAATCTTATAAGATAAATGGTGAGTTAAGGTAATAGCAAAATGTAACAAAAGACTAATAATATCTAGATCATGTACATATACTGCACAAAGCAGACAGAAGAATTATTGATATTTCTTCAGCTACCAACACACAACTAGCATGTACACACATGGCTACAAAGCAGTTGAGAAGATGGTCAGTATCAGACAATTGGGGATATGCTAATCAAACTACAAGTAAATGCTGCTTACCGCACATCATGTGGGCTATAACTCAAAGTCAGAAGTTAGGATGTATTGTTGACCAGGATGTTGAGAGAATTGAAACCCTAAAACTCAAATGGTGGAAATGACAATTGCACAGTCATTGCAAATGGTTTAGCAATTTCTCAAAAAAAAATTACACACACATTTGCTCTATAACTCAGCAGTTCAAATAACTTAACTTTGCTAAGTAACCATGTTAAATATGAAATCTCTTAGCAGTTCTGTTCAAAACAGCCAAATGATAGGAGCAAGTTAAAGTTCACACATAGAAGAAAACAATGACTAAGATGTGGAACATCCACAGAAAACAGTATTGTTCAATCGTAAAGAATGGCATTCTGATACCACCATTCTTGCTACCATGTGGGAAAGCTTGAAAAAACCATGCCAACTAGAATCAACTAGTATTCAAATCAACGTGTACCCCTCAGTTTGTATGAAATTTCCATCACCAGAAAAATTTAAAACACAGATTAGGTTAACGGTTTTCTCTTAGTAGGTACTAGAGAGCAGGAGGCAATGACAGCTTGAGGAAATGGAGTTTCTTTTGGGGGTGAGAGAAATCTCTAGGAAGTAGGAGAAGGTAATGGTGATACAACATTGTGCTATCTATTTTAAAATGGTTATCTTATAATATGTGAATTTTAACTCCCTTAAAATAAAAAGTAAAATTTGGAATACGTAGACAGATGGGGGTTTATTGGATTTGTGAAGTTCTATGTAAAACTCTTTCACAGAGTTTGGATTTTGTAGAAAGTTGTGCCATGGACAGAAGTATTCACTGATGAAGACCTAACATTCAGGGATCCCCGGGACCTTAACAAAGAAGAAACTCAAATCTGAAAACACTAGAACTGATGTGGAGTGGGAATGCTCATGAAAATGTCCATCAAATGTCTGGTATGAACAGATGGCCAAATCCGTGTTGAAACAGTAGTAGGCAAGGTATCTGTCTATGCAGACACAGGTAGCTGTAGCAATGCAACAATAATAACCACAATAAGTGTCCAATGTCAAAGTATTCACATTTGACGTCCTAAGCCCTCATTCTACCAAGTAAGAAACACTAATGCAGACTTTGAACATCTTTTTATCTTGGTAATGCTTTAATGAACATACCATAGAAATATTAGAATACGTGTAAAGCATTTAATCTCTAGAACTTTCCTTTAAGATGTTTCTGAGAAGGATCAACAAGAAATAAGCTGACCTACTTTATAAAGCTGTCAATTTAATCATTAAATTTAAGTTAAGCTGATAAACCAGATATAATGATTATGACATTAGATGTGTGTTTTAAACTTTCCTCCTCCTGTTGCTGTTTATCTGCTACCTTTGGTTGGCGTCAATTTCTGCTTGTAAGAATGAAACTAATTTCTGAATAGAAAATCCTAATTTATAAAACCTGTCTAATTGGTTAGAACTGACTGTTATATATAGGTAATGATTTATTGTTGGATTGAAAGTCAATGCATCAATTTAATTATAAAAATGGACAGAAGCCAATACTCCACATTGTAGTAACAATGACATCAAGAGTAAACTCTTTAAGACTTTCTGAAAGGGGAGCTGTCCTATAAATCACTTGTCTGTAGCTGTCATCTGACCACTGTCAGGATACCTTAAACATTATGGAAACCAAATGGAGCAGGGCCTTACCCTAAAAGATAATTTTTGTCAGTCATTCATTGTAGTGGAGCTAGCCTTGCATTGAAAGTATTGAGGTAACTGGGGCCTGGAAGATTAGGGATGGTAGAGGGGTAAGGCTAGGGAGAAGGGAATGAGGGAGGAGAATCAATACAAACAAAGTAAGTATGAAAGTATCACAAGAGCAATGAATGCGTATGATAATTAAAAAACTAATAAAACTAGGCTTGAGAGATGGCTCAGTGGACATAGTGCTTGATATACAAGTGTGGACACCTATGTTCAGAGCCCAAGGAACCAAGGAAAGCCAGCCATGTTGGTGCACATGTGTAATCCCTAGGGGATGTGATCCCTAGGCTTCCAGAGGCAAGTGGGAGATGAGTGGAGAATCTCAGGAAGTTTGTAGGACAGATGGCTTGTCATACACTTCTGCAAACAACCGAAGACACTGCCTTAAACAGGGTAGCAGGGCAGGGCTGACACTAGACCTGTCTTGTGACCTATAGACACACACATACACACACACCACACACACACACACACACACACACACACACACACACGCACACACACATACAGAGAGGGAGGGTGGGACAGAAGGGGGAAAGGAAGAGGGAGAGGAGAGAGGAGAGACATTAAAATGGGGAAGGGGAGTACCCCTGAAGCCACCCTTTTAGCTCATTGATTTTTCCTTCCCTCAGGTTTAAAGTGCAAGTAATGACCAATTCATGCTGCAAATTATGTTATATTCTTCTTAACACATTTCTAGAGAAATTGATCAAGAGTATGATTATAATCAGTTGTAGAACAATCATGTGTAAAAAGACTTGCTTGGATCTCATATACAATATTGATCTCAATCCTTAGATCTGTAATTTTTACTGTGTGTAAACCACTTCTGCAATACATGATTAGCACCTTAAATCTATAAGTCGACTTTATGTCCTCATTTTATTATGACCTTTCTAGGCCCAATAGTTGATGGACTACCACCTGCCTCTCAGGTGCGAGCATTATATCTCACAAGTCACCCATGAGATGCTCAGTGGTGATGGGATTTGCATTGAACTGAAGTACAGATTTTCTAAGCAGAACAACGTATCTCACATTGAACTAGTGCTTTTTTGTTAGCGTGTGTAGATTTCTGAGGAAAGTTTCAGAGAACGATCCTTTAGTTGACCTACTGAAAAAGAWAGTTGCCAGGACAAGGACAAGGACTGGTTTGGGACTAGTAGGAACTGCAGTAGATGGCATGAGTTGAGAATTTTATGTTTTAAAGTTGAAAGCTTCAATGAAATAATTATAAAACATCAGCCCAAGGCCAGCCCATCTACCTTGTACTTAATGTCTGTTCAAGATACATACTCATAATGACAGATTGGTTAAAGAGAAGATTCTCCCCCCTTTTTTATTCGATATATTCTTCATTTACATTTGAAATGATTTCCCCTTTCCTGGCTCCCTGCTCTCTGAAAGTCCCATAAGCCCTCTTCCCTCCACCTGTTCCCCCATGCACCCCCTTCCCACTTCCCTGTCCCAGTATTCCCCTACACTGCTGCACTGAGCCTTTCCAGAACCAGGGGCCACTCCTTCCTTCTTCTTGGACATCATTTGATATGTGGATTGTGTCTTGGGTATTCCAGTCTTCTAGGCTAATATCCACTTATCAGTGAGTGCATACTACTGGGTTTTGAGACTGGGTTACCTCACTTAGTATGATGTTCTCCAGCTCCATCCATTTCTCTAAGAATTTCATGAATTCATTGTTTCTAATGGCTGAATAGTACTCCATTGTGTATATATACCACATTTTTTTGTATCCATTCCTCTGTTGAGGGACATCTGGGTTCTTTCCAGCTTCTGGCTATTATAAATAAGGCTGCTATGAACATGGTGGAGCATGTATCCTTATTACATGCTGGGGAATCCTCTGGGTATATGCCCAGGAGTGGTATAGCAGGGTCCTCCGGAAATGCGGTGCCCAGTTTTCTGAGGAACCTCCAGACTGATTTCCAGAGTGGTTGTACCATCTTGCAGTCACACCAGCAGTGGAGGAGTCTTCCTCCTTGTCCACATCCTCACCAACACCTGCTGTCTCCTGAGTTTTTAATCTTAGCCATTCTGACTGGTTAAGTAAAGCTTTTCCAGACATGAGAAGCAGCAAAGAAGATGACAGGAAGAGCACGTGTAAAAACATCCGGTTGGTGGCAGGAGGAGCAGGTCAGACTGGGTCTGTATAGTGCACGTACAGCCTAGCATTATCTAGGGAGAGGGTACTTCAATTGAAGAATTGCTTCAATTAGATGGGTCTGCGGCCATGTAAGTAAGGAACTGTCATGATTGGCAGTTGATGTGCGAGGATCCAGCCCATTGTGAGCAGCAGCATTCCTAGGCAGGCGGCTCTGGGCTGTATAAAATGTAGGAAACAAGGGTGGGGGCAAACCAGTCACAGTGTTCCCTCTCCCCTCCCCCCCCAATAGTTGCTGCTTGAAAATTTCTCTTGCCATTTCCCTCGGTCATAAATATGCCCCTCTCTCCCCCAACTTGCATTTGGTGGTGGAGTTATCACACAAAAGAAAGTGATCTAAAGTGCTCTTAGCCACATGCAGCCAGCGGCCACGGACTGGACATGTTGTCGAAAGTTCCCTTGTCACCTGCTTACCTCTTTCAATCATTTCTGCACGGAACACCTAGTTATATCTGAGTTTCTTTGAAAGTGCTCAGATCCCTTTCCCTCCTAACCTTGTGGCCAATGGGAGCTGCTGCAGCTGCTGCTCTCCTGCAAGAGGACTGGATTGTTCATTCTTAGCGGGGAAAATACACAATTCGAATTTTGAAGAATAGTTTCTTTAATGAACATTTTTTTTTGGCTTGGGTGTGCAGTATATGTGTATACCTAGTCCTTTGTGCACAGCGTGTGTGTGTGTGTGTGTGTGTGTGTGTGTGTGTGTGTGTGTGTGTGTGTGTGTGTGTGTGTGTACTCTCATGTGTGTGTGTGTGGGGGGGCGTGCAGAGAACAATCTCAGGTGTTCTTCCTCAGGAGCTACCCACCTATTCATCTGAGACCAAATCTCCCTGGCTCGGAACTCTTCAAGTAGGTTAGATGGGCTAGCCAGTGAGTGTGCCACTCTGCTGGATTTGTGTGTGTGTGTGAGGGGTGGTGGTGGGAATAGAACTCAGATATTACTTTACCAATCTTTGATCTGTCCAGCTCTAGAAGAATGGTCCCTCCCTATTGCATATCATTCTCATATTCCACACTCTGACAAACTTTTAAGTCAAGCTGGAAAATGCATAGCGCTGTCATTACAGATGAGGTCACTTCACCTTGCACTTCACAGACTGAGAAACAAAGTGAAGTAGAGTCAAGCCTGTTTCTAATGATGCTTTTTCACTAACTCACTTAGTTTTACCTAGGATTTCCACTAAGAAAGGGGAGAGAATGTTTTTGTGTGGCTGTTTGGTGCTAGCCCTCTGGGCCTTGAATCGGAACAGCACAGAGTGTCTGTTTCAAGGATGGAGTAGGACAAAAGGGTGCTTAGTGAATCTATCCAAAGGAGGAGAAAGGAAGAAAGGAGGAAAGGGAAGTTGTTTTCAGATTCTGGCTACCTCCAGTCTGTGGATGAAAGACTTGGCTTTCTATCCTTACTCTAAGCAACTTTGTCCAATTTCTAAATATTTATGCGATCATCTTGTCATGTTTGTATCTTCATTTATGTGCACTCAGTGTGCATTGTAGATGAGCACTGCCTCTAACTACATGTACTGCATGCTGGGGTTCCATTTTCTGCATTCTACCACAAAGCAGCACAGCTGAGTGAATGCAGAAATGTCCAGAAATGCTGATGCCTGCAGACAAAATGCTCACTGGGAGGGTGTCTCCACGTCATTATCCTGTCAGAGAGGTGTGATATCATGCAATACGGGGACCATCAGAAATCACTTTTATTCCCTAACACAATGTCCCTGTTATGCGGACTCGATGGCCTTTGGTCAGTAGGAAGGATTGGTATGATATTGCGCTGAGAACCCTATGTTGTGTGGGTGACTCTTCTCTGAATACTACTAAGGCACCTTCCTAAAGTGGATTCAGAACAGAAAGCTGTGTCAGTGGGACATGAGTTATGTCACTTCTGGGTACAAAGTGACAAGTGCAGTTGGGAACTTGACTGAGAGAACCTATTGTAGCTTATAAACTTATTCCGTTTTCATGACATGGAAACAGTAACAAACAGACTGCAAGATCAGCCACTTTTCCAATGTCAGAATGTAGAAGCAAGACTTACATTCAGTTTTTTAGTCTCCAGAACCTGTTTGCTTACTTGTTTATTTTGTGACTACACTGTGGCTTTTACAGGCTTTGAGAGACCAACTATAGAGTAGGCCTGAGAAAGTTATGTGTGTGCATATTTAAAGACTACCCTTAAGAAAAAGGTCGGGTACTCTCATGACTTATATTTCTTTTTATGTAATATTGGTACAGTTAACGAAGAATAGTTCTACTCAAATTTGCAATGTGCACAATTGGTTTGGTCAGGCTTTCACTGTTTAAAGGAGGCATGGTAGCAAATTCTTCATAGAACTTAGCTCTTACAGCCAGATCTTTAGTGTTTCTCTACTCTGTTAATATTTTATATTTAATTGTAAGTTGAATCTCAAAGCAACCCCACAGCAATGAGACTTCATTGCTCTATGACAGTGTCTATTCATGTCCCACTGTTGATGTTCCCTGCGACCTCCAACACTCAGTACAARTGACCTATTCTTGCCTCCCTTGTCTGCAATAGTAGACATTAAAGTTGCCAGTGGGGAGGTGGTTGGAAAGTTGACTTTCACCATCTTTATGAAGGTAGTGATCCTCTGCACAAAACCATTTCATTTAATATAAAATGGAAAACTCTGTAAACCCACAGAGACTGTAGTTGTAATTACTGACTGGCATTGTCAATTCTGTTTCTACTCCTATAGACAAGGACAATAAACCAAAACAAAAACAAGGAAAACAAAACAAAACAAAGCAAAACAAAACAAAACAAAGAGCCTTCTTTGAGGTGGCTTTCCACCAAGCCAGGGTCACGGTTGAGTGGGAATGAAAGCTGCTGTGAGAGTTGCACTGCAGCGCTGCTGACAAGCCACACAAAAATCCAACTTTTCACAGGAGATGAAGACTCCCTTTGCTTCATTTACTCTCTTAAGACACATTAGAATCAAAGCTATCACCGCATTTGGCCATCTGTCAACATTCCCGACACAGTAAGAGGGTAGACTTTCTTCCCAAAACAGGATGTTTTGTTGTTGTAACAAATGGTTTTGGACTTAAGAGCTGGAAATAAATCAGTGCGATTTATAAAGTTTAGGGTGAGAATGTTAGGTGTGGTTTTCTAAATAGGAAATTATACATGGATGAGCAGTAATAAATAAAACACCACATTAGCAGTTTAAAGAAATATGATAAAGATGAAATAAATTAGTGCAGAGTTGTCTGTTTGGAGCTGCTCATGCTCTCAAGGAATGTGCATGACTGTCTTTTACTCAGTAACTTGAAAACTCAGTGATTGAATGTCATATGGGAGAGAGGGCCTTCCAATTTTTTGAAGCTCAGTTTCTAAACTTTTGTTTAGCATAGACCAACAAGTTGGTTCTGAAGGCACCCAGACAGTTGTTCTCCTGTTTCTTAACAATGCAGTACCTTTGAACAATGACTTGGAGTTTGAGATTGAGCATAATGAATCCAATTTGCTGACCCCATCTCAGTCATGCATACACCCTAGAGCTGCAGGTGGCAATTAATTGATGTTGTGTGGCTACCCTCTTCAGAGCCATCCCAGGGAACAGGGTGCCCTGGAATTCACTGGCAAGCACAAGCTCTTGTTCTTAGGACCGGACTCCACATCTATTCTCTTGATTTATTAACTGTGGTAGGTAAAGCTCTTACCTCCTGGATGAATGTTATCAGGGATCCCAAGTTCTTCAGGATGATCAACTATTTAAATAGCCAGGCAGGAACAACACTATGCATATGGTTTCATACAGAGATTGGTAATATAATCTTTTGGAAAATCAGACAAATATCAAGACAAAAATCATAAAAATAATGTGCAGTATTTGAAAAAGATAAAAGAAGAATATAAAAAGTCRATCAAAATAGGGGCTTTTTCACAAAGAGCATACCTTATTTTCAAGGCTCAATGTATTTTGATGAAAATTTCATTTCGCTATAATCATTTTACTACATATAAAGTGGTATATATTGACATATAGAATGATAATAACTACTAAAAACAGTGTGATGAGAAACACTCATCTTGCCAACTAATTGGTGTTTCATTTAGGCAATGTTTTTATCCTTATTCTGTTGTACAGTCAAATGTTTACATCACTACCCTCTACAGAGAACCCCTACAGAAATGAGGCATACTTGAGTTTCTCTGCTCTACTGTTTCCATATTTGCCAGAGTGCAGAACATTTGGTTTGTCTTGGTATTGACTTATATCACGCAAAACAAGCTTTGAGGAATTCACTGGAATAGTTTCCTAGAAATTTTTACAGATTTCTTTTAACACCCTCTATTCTATTTCTGAGAAGGACACCATGACCAAGACAACTCTTACAAAAGTAAACATTTAGTTGAGTGCTTTAGTTTCAGAGGCTTGGTCCTTTGTCATAATGATGGGGAACATGGTGACTTGCAGGCAGGCTCTGGAATAGTACCTGAGGGCTACATCCTCTTCTGTAAAAGAGGATTTATTAGAATCGTTTTCAGTCTCTAGTTCAGTTACACTAATAATGGCTGTGTACCAATGGAAGATCCATGAATCTAGTAGTTGTTTAATCCATTAGGCTAGATGTCTCAGCTGGTCTTCAGAATAAGCTGGAATTCAAAGAAGCAGGCTCTAATGCCAGTGAAAGAACGAGCTTCCCAGGAAGAGTGAACGCAGTCAGAGAACTTCCTACTTCTTATCCTAGGGTTGGGGGATTATAAAGGATTATATATAAACTGCCTGCCAAAGGTGTGGTCCAAATGAAAGATGTATCCTCCCACCTCAGAAGATCTGGATTAAAAGTGAGTCATTTTATTTCAAATGATTTAATTAAGAAAAAAAATCCCTCATAGGTGTACCAGCTGATTGAGTTTTTATTAATTACAGATATAGCCAAATCAAACTATGAATAACCATCAAAAGTACACCCCTTGAATACTTGACATACAATCATATCTCCTTAGATTATACTTAATTTTCAAATTAAAACAATAACCAGGTCATAATTACATGATATAACTATCTGTTGTACAACCAGGATGTTGAACTCTGTGGCTACTGGAGAGAATATTCTCTTCTAGGACATACTTAGAAATCTCTAGAATATTTATACACATCTGGATGCAGTCAATTGTATTATTAAGTTTATTGTTATCCTTCACCATATCCTGAGATGCTAGAATTTGGTTTATTTTATCACAGGACTCACTATTTGTTGATTTATCCAGAGTAAGATAATCAAATGCATTTGTTTCCTTAAGTTTGTAAAACAGTTTGCAGCATGGACTTTCAGTACCTCTGAGCTTCTAGGAGAGGCTTCAGTGACTGGAGAAGCTTTAGTAACTGTATGTGATGGCAAATTGGAAAGCATATTCCAGATAAAAAAAATATCACACACATTATATATGATATATGAGAATGGCCTACAGGCTATGGTCTAGCGAATCCAAAATGGCTGCCTACTAATGGAAAGTCCAATGATCTAGCAGTTGTTTAGGCCACAAGATGGATTTCTCAGCTGGTTTTCAGTATACACCTAAAGAAGTAGGCTCTACTGAGAGTGAAGGAATGGATTTGCCAGGGAGAATGAAAGCAAGCAGGCAAAGAAGTCTTCCTTACTCTTTAGGCTTGTGGGATGATTATTCAGGACTATATATAGGCTACCCATTTAAAGATGATTCTTCCCACCTCAGAAGATCTAGATTAAAAGTGGGTCTTCCAATTCAAATGATTTGATTAAGAAAACTTCCTTCACAGTTGTACCCAGCCACTGGAATTTTAATTAATTTCAGATGTAGTCAAATTGTCAACCGAGAATAGCTATCACAAATATCAAAGCAAAAATCTAAATGGTCAAAGAGCAGAGAGAGCACATACCTGTAATTCCAATCCCAGAAAGGCTGGGGTGGAAAGAGTTAGAATTTGAGATCCTGTCTCAACAACTAAAAATGAAGGATAGAAAAACTGAAAAAAGGGGAAAGAGGAAAACAAAGGAGGGGAGGGGGAACATGTGAGAGGGAGGGGGAGAGGGGGGAGAGGTAAATACCAAGAGGAAGTCCATCAGATATATCTGGTTTTGTTTAGGTGTGCTGCTTCTTAATCTTTATCTTAATGTTTATCTTAGTGTCTATGACTTTATGAACATTTCTTTGATTCTTTCAGGCATTTCGAGTGTAGAGGTTGGCTCCCTAGCTTCTTGGCTATAGAAGATTAATGTCCCATCTCCTGGTTTAATATATCCTAGGACGCTGTCAAAATTTGTGCCTAGGCATTTACAGGCTGCCTTATCCTTACTGTCTAGCGTCAGTGAGATTGGTCATCATACTTACGGCTAGTCTGCCAGACTCTGCAGCCACTTGTTCTCCCTTATCTAGTGCCTGGATATTGAAGGCTACTTAAACTGGTTCCTCCTACCTAACTCTTCAGGGATTTAAAATATATGGTTAAATATATTGTATTTGTAGCTATGCAGCCTCCTGTCTAAAGACATCTGCTCACACTTCCTTTGTAGACAACTATTCCATTCACTGTGGAATTGGCTTCAACATCCTCAGTCTTGAGCTCCCGTTCTCTTGTTCTGCCCATTTTCCTAGCCATTTTCCTAGTACTTTTAAGATCAGTCTTAGATTTGTCACTCGACTTGCTTTATTTCCAAATCTCTGCCAACTTGGACCACAACATTTCATATATTTGGATGTACATGTTCCTACATAGTAAATAAGAGATATTTAAATATCCTAATTATATTGATTACTTTTTAAATTTACGTAAGCAAATGTCTAATAAGACAAAACTTAAGGGAAGAATGGTTAATTTTAAAATACACCTTAAGGGACAGAGTCTCTGATGTCAGGGAATGCATGGTGGCAGAAGTCCAAGGTCATGTACCTTCCACAACCAGGGAGAAGAGCACAGAATGCAAATGGCCTGTCTTCAAAGCCAGAAGCAACCTGCTTCCTCTAACTTGGCTCCACATCCTAAAGATTCTAAGACCTTCCAAAACAGCATCACCAGTTGGGAATCAAGATTCAGTTAATATAAATTAAATGATGGAAAAAATTATAACAGTCTTAGGAATAAAATATATATACATGAATATCTAAAATATTTATCTGTCTTATATTTGGCATTTATGTTCTATATATAATACTATATATCATATATTTACTGATACACTAATTTTCATTATTTCCTCCCAGCACTAGTGAACATACCACATGGGAAGTTAGAGATAAGAAACTCTGTCAGAGCACAAGAATAAGGAAGATGGCAGAGGGCTGTATGTGAATTATATAAGGTGACTCCTTATATAATCCCATCTGGGACAGAAAATGGACAAAGATGCTTATTGTGATGTAGGATGATTCACAAAAGCAAAGTCCTAGAACTTACAGAAGGTTGTAGCAGCCCTTCTGAAATGGGCAGTCAAGTGTTCTCTCTCATTACTGCAGTGCACAAGTACAACTTATAAAAAAATGTCTGCCTCCCTGTTTTCAGGATTAAGGGTCTGTATTGTGAACATGGACAAGAYTATTCATATAAAGTACAACTCTGGGTACACTGATGGTGTTTGATGAGATCCTTGATACACTAAAAAGAAAAAATCATGAAAAGAATCAGGCTSGAATAGACATTTGAAGCTTTTAGTGTGTTTTGGAAGTGGATGCATGTATTCCCAGGCTTTGGATCAGAAAGCTAATGGAAACCCTTTCCAAGGTGAACAGACAATGTGAGGAAGAGACCCAGCTGTTCTTTGCATCTGTTGGGAGCACGCATCAGAACAAAGGCAAGAGCAGTTGAGATTGCTCGGGTTATTAATGCGTTCACACAGGCAGAGGGAAGAGAGAGATGGCCACCCTCAGACACTCATGAATTGGAGGTAACTTTCATTTCATCCATTCTGTTCCTGAGAGGTTGACATTATAATAATGAAAAGCATGGCAGGTTGGTGAGATTTGAATTAAGTGCGCACATTTGGTAGCATTGCTGTCTGTGTGGCTCCTTTTGTTGACGGAGTGAAGTGCTCCATGATATTGTCATTATTTTATTCCACTTGTATTAATGTTCTGAACGGCACTACAAATTCTATTACGTTATTGCTTATCATCGATTAACATACAGTCAGTTGTATCTCATCTGCTAGTTAGGGTTCTTTTTTGAAGAAAATATTTACTATTTTTTCCTCAGAGATTTCAGACCCAATGCTTTTTCCCCAAATTATCAAGAGTGGATGAATAATAAAATGTCAGATAGAAAAAATAAGCAAGAGATTGGATGATCCCTCAAATTTCCCATGCATACATTTCTTTTTAAAACAATAATTCATTTTTAACTTACAGATAATTACATATCCTTATGAAATAATGCATAATAATATTTTAGTATATCTATGTCTTTATGTATATGCCTAGGTATTTTATTTTATTTTATTTCCTCTGAGACAGGGTCTTCATATTTAGCTTAAAATTGATTCACAATTTCCTCGTTTTTCAATTAGGGTTTCTATTGCTGTGAAAAGACA
>BDUI01004529.1:63903-74368 GCA_002335545.1 Apodemus speciosus
ATATATATATATATATATATATATATATATATATATTCTCTTACCATACTGCTTTAGAGGGTCATCCATTGTCACTCTTATCAATAGCTCATTAACTAATTTTCCATAGATTTGCTGCAAGGCACTATGCTTTCCTGATTTGTAAGGAGTTTTGAGCATTATGAAGAAATCTTTTGTAATATTTCCATATAGATGGTTGTGAATATATACAAATATATCTATCTCTATCTCTGTCTGTCTGTCTATCTATTTGTCTGTCTGTCTGTCTATCTAGCTATCTTTTTTTCATGGGTAATTCATAGTATGGTCTTTCCAAGAGACAAAAGAATTTAAACCTTATTAAATTTTATTATTTAAAAAGAAATTTTAATAGAAATTTATTAAATTTTATTTTTTTATGTTTTGTATCTTCTGCATTCAGTTAAGAATTTTGACTAATTTAAAGACATAAAATGTCTTCCCATGTTTTTTTAAGGTTTTACAAATGCCCTATGATCAATTTCATGTTTATTTTTGTAGTGGATATGAAGAGTTGAGATCTTTACTCCCTTCGTCCTCCCCTTGTTGCCCCCTCCCTCCTCTCTCTCTTCTCCSCTCTCTTCTCTTTCTTTTTCTCCATCCCTCAATTCTCCCTCTCATCATTATTTTATTCCCCTTCTTTCTTTCCTTTTTCTTTTTCCACTTGGTCAGACATTTTCTCTGACCCTTTCCTTGCCTCTGTCCTTTGTCAGGTTTCTCTCTGTCCTCCACCATCTCTTATTTCCCTCTGTCTTCCTCAGATCTCATGCTTACAGGATATACTACTTCTATATGTGTCTGGCACTTACCTAAGGTTATTATTAATCTTCCCATCTGTAACCTCTTTGCTGACCTCATACCTTCTCTTCTTTTCTATAAATATACATATACAAGTAAATTTTATATTGTACTTTACCAATGTTTTGTTACATTCTCAAAGTGATTCACATTAGATGTTCTTACAAATAAAACAACATATAACTTTTCATTTGAAATTCACATTTGAATACAATTTTATTTCWTTGCTACCTCCCATAATATAATGGTCATTGTATGTATTAGTCTAGATTTTGAAATACTACTAAATTAATTATCTAGTGTGTTTTATTATGTCTTGATTTGATCTAATTATCATATTGTTTTGTCAAGTCAAGACTGTATTTCTTGTGTTCCAATCCTTAAATCTCTTTCTGTCTCCCTTCTTTCTTTCCTCCTTCCCTCTTTTTTCTCCAATCCCTCTTTATTTTATTACTGAAATGCATTCAGTTCAGTGTTGAATGAGAGCAGCAGCAATGGACCTCCTTGCCCTTGTTCCCAGTCTTGGAAGATATTCAGTACATCATCGTTTTCCATGCATTTGAAGTCATCTGACATCAACTGTCATTCATGAATAGATATCTCTCATTGCGCAAAAATTTTAATCCTATTCTCATAATCAGAAATTTATTTTTAAATTTGATTATTTAAAAATGATTTTCAACAATTATCAAGATAGCCATATGATTTTTCCTTTCATTCTATTGATATAAAAATTAAAAATTTTTCATTAGCTCTCTGGTAAATTGATGGCTCTTGATATATTTTGTACTTTATATGCAATACTAGGACAAGTTGCAAACCTTTCATTCATAATTTTTATATCTCTACTTGTCAGTGATATTGTTCTATAGTTTCCTATTTTGCTGAGTTATTATTGAAGTTTGGAAACTTTCGGTGCTTTATAATTTGTTTTATAATTACATTAATGTCAAAGAGTTTATTTCATGGTTTTTAGTTGTTAATTTGTTATTATTTTCCAGTCCACAAGATAGTATGTCTTAGTGACTGTTTTAATGTAGTTGAATACGATTTGTATTATTACTCTTGAATAAATTGGACTATACATGCTAATGAGATCTTATTGTTAGAAATTTTGGGTTATGGTTTTACTCTTTATTGACTTTTGTCTACAATGCTTGGATTACTTTCTGTGTAGCTGAAGGTTTGTCTGGTTCACCTTTTTACCTATTGATTTCTGTCTCATGTGTTTTAAGCTATTTTTACTTACATGTAAGAATGTTTTATGTATAGCTCAACATTTGTACAATATCTTTTCTATAGATGATTTTTTATGTAGAATCCTCTCTTTGGACAAATATTGCCATCATTTGTTTAGTTTCTTCAGAATCCATGATGTAAGTCTTTGCCCTCATTTTCACAGTCAATCACTCATTCTTACAGTTTAGTTTTGAAATATCTTTGTCTCTGTCTTATTCTTTCACATGCAGTTAAAGAACAAAATTAAATCAGTTCAGTTATTACCTGTAGGGTTATTGGAATCAACCCAAAGCAAATGCATTAGTTTTAACTCTTTAGCTCTGTGTACTTTCTAAGTTTTTATATCTTAAGAAGCTCAGATGTTAGGTAGGAAGAGTAGGGTCCAGACCTCAGAGGAATGCCCTATCACCCAATGAGACAAGACACTCAAGCAGATTAGCACAGAGACTGTCATGTGCTAATTATTCATCAAGTGTGCACTGACTATTACAAATACATTCTCTAGTTACACCCTTCAGGTGTTGGTAGATTTTAGCTATTATCATTTCTGTTTTAAAATCAGAATGTAGAAACTTTGTGATGAAACAAAAATAAGCCAGAATTATACAACTGGAAACTTCAATACATTGTACCCACTTCAAAAATCTAGCTTTAAATTTTACTCTTAAGACAAACAAGTGACAATATTCAAGGGTAAAACCATGTGGCTCAACTAAATCATAAGATGCTTATTATCATACCTAAAAGAAAATTCTGTGATATTTAAATGACACTCTGCTTTCCTTAATACTAAAGAGTATAATAAATATTTCATGGTGGACTTCTGCGAATGCTGAGTTTTTAAAAACATAATCCTGTTAACATCTTGTTCATAAGAACTACAACAATAGACTTAGTATAACTACTTATATAAACAGAAAGTCTACAATATCCCACACACTCATTCACTCTAGTCTGAGAAAAATCTAGTGATTAAATTTAGCACCTATCACACTGTCCACCATATAAACACAGTGTGGCATCTTGATGTGATTAACAGTTTATCAGAACCAAAGAACTAGAGGGATTTTAGCAGCTATGGTTGATCCTGTGGAAGCATTTCCATTGGTTGTCTTGTACCCTTCTTATTATTAGATCCCCTCTACCTATTTTCTTCAGATTTTTCCAGATTTATTCTGTGTTGCAACAGCATCAATTATTTAGAATTATTSAAGTACCTAGGAGAGGTGGAAATGAGCTTCCTTCAGAGAGTGGGATCTGATCAGGCCCAGCAGCATTGGCTTTTGCTTCTCCATACTTTACCCTGTCTCTTTGAGCTGCTATGTTACTAAGCCATTCATGTTTGCTTACTTAGAGTTCTCTATCCATCCATGYATCTCCTGTCAGTTTATTAAGCATCACTGCTTTTATTCCACCACATTCTGCAAACATGTGTTGTTTGCTTTGCTTTGACCTAATGTTCCCCTCCTGTTCATCTGATCTCCTTAAATGGTAGGATATAGGATTTTTTGAAGAGGTGGTAGAATTCAAATATGTTTTCCTAACTTGCAATTCTTTTTAGCTTTCAGAGAAGATGAACTAAAGCAACTAAAATGATTTGCTGTTTYATATTGAGAATCTGCAATAATTTAGCTGAAGGAAGAACACATATGCAAACAAAGTTCAGTATGATATAGAAAGAAATCACAGATAGAAGGGAACCTTTGGTAATATAGTAACAATAAATGTTACTAGAATAGCACTGGTTTATAACTTACTAGCAGRGAATGCCTGTTGGTCCATCTACTTTAGCTTCAGTTTCTGCAAATTAGATGAAGTTTCTGGATACAAAAGTAAAGYCATCTAGTTAATTTGAGTTTCTCAAGAAGTTGAATAGATTAAATCATTTCCCCATAGTGTTTCAAGGAGGCCTCCCCCTGGTTTCTCCTAGGACATGCGATGGTATTATGTCATGAACCCTTCAGTTTAGTCAAGTAGGAATAGTAGCCAAAGCTGTGAAGGTCACATTGAGACTCTAGACGCCAGTGTCCTAGCAAATGCTCCATATCCCTGTTTACTTGCACTAGACCAGTACAACTGACTTAGGCAACATCCGGAGAGCAAAGCAGAGAAAATAGTATAGATTACTGAAAATTACCTAGCTCATTTCAAGTCACTTATAAAGATAAGCAAATAATAGATATATTCTACCTTACTGAAACATATATGGCGTGATAAAACTCACATCATCAGAGAAACATATATTTTTTTCATTAGACAGTATAAAGAGTAATTAATGAATCTGAATTGAGTCAACATTTACTTACTAATTTACTTGGATGCATCTAATCAAATTTGATTTCATTTAATTTATTTTGCATTTCTCAATGTGTTTCAGAAAGRGAACACACCTGTGTTATCAATTATGAAAAAATACCCATGCAGATCAAATTGAGGACATTTGGTTGTGTATAGCTGGTAGACAAATGATTGTTTCTTAAAAAGGCTGTGCTATAAAAATAATGCTTTAAGTCTAATAATGTAGGGCATATTTGAATGGCTTTAAATGTTATATCCATACTGGGAAATTAATTCAAAAACTGTCTTATTAGATGTCAATATAGCTATATAGCTTTAATGAAACTGAAAAATTACTTTTGAATTACAATAGGCCACTCATGCAGAATTATTCATGCACAATACTGGTCTCCAATTGGAGACTGATTTAATACTGATGTTAATGAAATGCCAAAGAAAGTGAATAATGGAGCAAGTTTCCTTTGTAGCAATTTTCAGAAGAATTTTTTCCCATATAATAGATATTTTGAAGAAAGTTTTACTGGAGTGTCTCTGGAAAGTTTGAAGACAAGAGAAGGATGAGGAAGAGTAGAAATAATTACCTTTCTCTGTAGAATAAACATTTTCTTGTTTATCATTAATTCATAGTGACGAAGTGTAACCAGGAAATTCAACGTTGTGCATCCCCTGAATGGAACAGAATCCTAATAATCGGAATAGCAAATCCTGAGATATTTTGCAAGAGTGCCAGTGTTATTGACCTATAAACCTTTCCTATGAACTAAAAATAATACTATGCCCAATGTAACAAGTTTGATGAGCCATGATACTCAATGCATATATAAAATAAAAATGTGTTTTTATCATTACAGTTCAACATGTATCTCCAAAAGATTATGGTAACAGGAAAGCATCATCTCAAGGGACTGAACTAATCCAGAGGGTGTAGTGCTTTAAATTCATACTTATTTATTTAAAAAAATGTAGAACTACACATGTCATCCTTTTCCTCTTTGGAAAATGCCATTGTTTTTCACAACTGTGAAGTAAACGCCAACTTGATACCTATATAGAATTTACAGACCACAGGGAGATGGTTTGTGGAAAGCTTGTTCGGTGAATAAGGAATATTATAAGTGTTACATATTTCAGAAAGTTCAGCCACCTTGTAAAGTCTCCTAGTGCTGCTGAATTGAGAATGACATGAGCGGATATCGTCTCTAATCTAAGCAGGACAACTTTTCCTCTGTCACTGACGTACCTTTCTGTGCCCACCTCTCCATATTAGGTTGTCAATTTATCTCAAGAACRTGAAGAATGGAATTTTTGTAATTAATCTTTGGAAAATAAAAAAATATTTCTATTTATATAAAGTTGTGTCTGGGCTTGCCCTATGCTGGCATCCTCTTATTTCTGTAATATTAACATATTTATATTAACACTCTGTTGATGAGGCTCTCTGGTCTGAACTCTGACAACTCAGGTGCCTGTTTTATGTCTAGGTGTATGAATTTGTGAAACTATGTCCTCAGAATATGTTCCTTTTCTGCAAGTTACTACTCATTTTCTATGTTAAAATGATACTGGCCAGTCTTTGTTTGTTCTCTAAGTAAAACCTAACAAAACAATTTTCTGTTTCTCACTTTGGTGATGTAAGGATTAGAAAATCTTCTGGCTTTATGTGGAGGTCTCACATGGTTCAGCAGGTCCATATCTGATGTTGCTTTTCCCATGAAGTTCTTCTAATTTCAGTCAGAAACAATGACCCGTTGCACTGAATCTCAACAGGAACATTTGTACCTCTCAAACTAAAGGAACAAATATGCCCCTCTCCAAATTATCATATGATTTTGAGGTATTTTATTACAGAGAGGTTCCCTAGAGTCAAATAGTGACCTTTGAAGATGCTAGTAGAATGAATTCTGACAATTAAACAAACAAACAAACAAACAAACAAACAAACAAAAAACCATTTTGAGGCAATGTTTCCTATACTCTGAGTTGGATATTAATTATTATAATGGGAAAGAGTGAATTCTATGTCTGAAACACATAGGGTAATATCCTTCATAGGTCAGGATTATATATGTAGCTAATATCTTGTTACATTATATATTTCCTAATCTATTGCTGAGCTTCTAGAGGCTAGAACCATAAATAACTTATTCTAATGTATAAACCATGTTATCTAAAATATATTTGCTGACTAAATATATAAATCTTAAATGCTAAAATGGATGCTTTGATTTAAAATTTCTATATTTTAGCCCATGAAGCTGTGAAAAGTTAAAATTTTTTGATTGGTTCATTCTTAGTTAGTCATCCATAAATATTTACTGAGCATTTATATGCAAATGTAATAGTAGAACCAATGGATAGAAAATTGCACAAACTTTGTCCTCAAACTCAGCAGTCTTGGAAGATAGGAAGAAATATGCCTCAAAAGCACAAAGACAGTGTGGGGTAAAGAATGCAATTTTTTCACTCAAAATGATCTGAAACTCACTTTTTTGCAACATCTAATGTATGATCTAGTTTACAACAAAAGTGTACTTTCCACAAATGTAATTATAGTATCACTATGCTGCTTTATTATAATGCTGCATTATAGCTTATAATGCTGTCCCAAACGAGATTATATGCTTTAAAATAGCACCTTACACATTGGAATTAACCACAAATTAGACAACAGTTTTCCAAAGTAACCACATAGCAATTTAAAATACTGACTTTAAATAGATGTTAAAACAAATAATTAAGGCATCTATGGAGGAGTTACCTATATGTTCATGTTTTCTACATTCTAAATTTGAAAAGTTACTTCCTGCTATGTGCAAGATGCTATCATGAATGCTGTGGAAAAATGTTGAAGAGTGTATGGACTATGTCTTTGAAATCTGGTACTATGGACATATTTAGAACTAATGATGGTTTTTACTGTGTGTGTTTACAGAAATTCAGTTAAGTCACTGTGATATGCTTAGGGTCTCACAGTATGTTTCTGTCTTGGAGCTTTTGAATGTCATATAGATTTTGTTACAAGATGATCTTAAAAGACCAATACAATTGAAATCTGGGGTTTCAAATTTATCAGTGAGGAATAAATATACTGTATATGTGAGATTATATCATATACTCAGAGAGTAATGTAAACTCTTACGTTTTGGATTTGAGTAAATTTGCAAAGTTTAGATGAGAGGAACTCAGAGTAGTTTGGATTGCTTTTGGGACTTGGGTGGTGGAGTTGTTTCAAGTATTTCCACTGAATGAAATAGAGAAAAAGGTAGCATTAATTGCAGGGAGGGAAACACACAGGAAACTTAACTGCGCTATAGCATCACAGGTTTGAATAGATGTGGTAGAGGTTACCATTAAGAGATATACATAGTAATCTGGATACCAGGTTATTTATATAGAAATAAATTCTTCTTTAAGGAGATGTTATAGGGGTGAGAGGAAAGAAGATCAACTGGAAAGGCTTGTTCTCATTCCTACCAGAGACCAAAAGTGGGCAAAATTTAAGCCATGGGGAAATGGGACTTCAGAATCTACCCATTGAGCACCCATAACAATGATATGCTGTTTGTGTGTTTTTTTGTCATTTCTCATTTTCATAAAGTGAGAACATGAATTAGATTGTATTTTCAGGGAGTGAAGTAATTAGCATATTTTTTTCATCTTACTCTTAAAGGAGGCAGAATTGGAACCAAGACTCTTCTGATGCTCATTAGATTGCAGGTGAAAGGCTGTTAATAACTAGTTCCATGTAAGGATAGCACAGTGAAAATATTGAGCCTTTCTTTTCTAACAGATGAGATGCTGGAATCCCTGTGAAAATTAATGGGCATTCCCTGGGAACACACAAGTGAAGCAGGTATAGTGACTGCACATCTCAATTCTCCTCCAGCTTCTCCAAACCCAAATTTTTCCCTAACTGTGTAGCATACCCTCCTCTTCTCTTGCTCCCATATCCAGGCCATTACACAGATCTCTCTCTCCAAACATCTCTTTAGGTCAGTCATTCATTCCTTTGTTCCAACCCCCAACTCCAGCAGACCCTCCTCAGGAACCTACAGGCCACTCTAGCTTAATTAGASTCTGATATAAGAAAAAGTGGGGAATAGATTTGAACTTCCTAATGCAGGAAAACACTTTCTGAACAGAGTACCATTAGCAAAAGTATTAATATGAAACATTAATTAATGGTGTGCCACAAAAACTGAGAAGTTTCTGCATGGAAAAGGACACTTTCAATGGGAAAAAATTGCAGACTATACAAAGAGAAAATATATTTACCAACTATACAGCTAATAAAAGACTAATATCCAAAATGTATAAAGAACTGAAAAAAAGCTCTCATATCTGTCTCTCATTAGAAAGCAAACAGGTGATCTTCGCTCCCAGATGGACAGGACAGGCAACACCAGGTACACAGAGACAACCCGAGTATTACATTGCTTGGGACACAGCCCACCAGGCTTCTGTCTGCGCCCAAGACTTAGGCAGCTCTGAGGGTCGTCTGTGTGCCAGCCCTGCCATGGGTYGTTTGCCCTGCAGAGTAATTGGCACTTGGAGGGGCTCCCTGCCACCATCTATGCTCCCAGATAGACAGGACAGGCAACACCAGGTACACAGAGATATCCTGGGTTTAACATCACTTGGGACACAGCCTGCTAGGCTTCTGCCTGCACCTAAGACCTGGGCAGCTCTGTGGGTCATCTGTTTGCCACACACAGACCTGTCACGGGTGATTTGCACTGCAGAGTGATCAGCACCCAGAAGGGGTCCCCCAAGCCTCTGCCATCTTAGCTCCCAGACAGACCAGACAGGCAACACCAGGTACACAGAGACAACCTGAGTATAACATTGCTTGGGGCAAGCCGGGCGGTGGTGGCGCACGCCTTTAATCCCAGCACTTGGGAGGCAGAGGCAGGCGNCCCAGACAGACCAGACAGGCAACACCAGGTACACAGAGACAACCTGAGTATAACATTGCTTGGGGCAAGGCACACCAGGGCTCCAACTGAACCCAAGAGTAGGGCAGCCCATCAGCAATCTGTGCCAGGGGAAAACCCAGTCATCCAGAGAAGTAATAGCCTTACAGGCTTACAGGAGGTTCAAGAACCAGACAGTGACAACAGGACCAACTAACACCAGAGATAAACAGATGGCAAAAGGCAAACATAGGAACGTTAATGACAGAAATCAAGGCAACATGGCAGCATCTGAACACARTTCTCTGACAACATCAAGTCCTGGATACCACAACACACCAGAAAAACAAGATTTGGATTTAAAATCACTGATCATGATGCTGTTAGAGGAACAAAAGAAGGACATAAATAAATCTTTTAAAGAAATACAGGAGAATATGAATCAAAAGGTAGAAGCCCTTACAAGGGAAAGACAAAAATCATTTAAAGAAATCAGGAGAATATGGGCCAACAGTACAAACACAGTACAAGCAATATACAGCAAACCTAATGGARAGAAATTTGAAGCAATTCCACTAAAACAGGGACTAGACAAGACTGCCTCCTCTCTCCATATCTTTTCAAAATAGTACTTAAAGTTCTAGCTAGAACAATTAGACAACCTAAGGAGATTAAATGGATGTAAATTGGAAATGAAGAAGCCAAACTATCACTATTTGCAGATGATATGATAATATACTTAAATTACCCCCAAAAACTCCACCAGAGAATTACTACAGCTGATAAACAACTTCAGCAAAGTGGCTGGTTATAAAATAAACTCAAGCAAATCAGTAGCCTTCCTGTATTCAAAGGATAAGCAGGCTGAGAAAGAARTTAGTGAAATGACACCCTTCAAAATATACACAAACAATATAAAGTATCTTGATATGACTCTAAMCAAACAAGTGAAAGACCTGTATGAAAAGAACTTCAGGTCTCTGCAGAAGGAAATCGAAGAAGACCTCAAAAAATAGAAAAATCTTCCATGCTTGTGGATTGGCAGGGATAATATGGTTAAAATGACCATCTTGCCAAAAGCAATATACAGATTCAATGCAATCCCCATCCAAATACCAACTCAGTTCTTCCTAGAGTTAGAAAGAGCAAATTTCAAATTCATCTGGAATAACAAAAAACCCAGGATAGCTAAAACTATT
>BDUI01004529.1:84039-97010 GCA_002335545.1 Apodemus speciosus
GCTGTCTCCTGAGTTTTTAATCTTAGCCATTCTGATTGGTGTGAGGTGAAATCTCAGGGTTGTTTTGATTTGCATTTCTCTAATGACTAGTGATACTGAACATTTTTTTAAATGCCTTCTTTAGTTTCCTTTTCCTGAATATGTATTCACCCAGCATACAATGGATTTTTCTGACCTTATTCCCAGCTCAATGTTGCTGTTGGATAATCTCACAACATGGTTTCTTCTATAAAGTCACACAGCCCCTATATCCAGCCAAAGGACACCCGAGTGGCCTGAAACAGTGATTGCAACTCACATATCTGCCTGCAAACTTTGATTAATGGAAGTTGTATATGCATGTGCTTAGCAATTAAACTGTAGACATACTAACTTAGTATGTCCTAGGATTGACATTGATCACACATTACACTGGATTGATCTTAAAGGTGACCATGATAATCTCAGAACAGAACCATGTTTCTGTCATTTTACATGAATAGATATAGCCAAAGTGAGGCTTTAAAATGTACCAATTAGACCATGGTGAATTTTAGGTGATAGATCTTGTCTGAAAATTTGAAAGAACCCCCAGATTTGAGTTGATATGATACTTGCCTAAATTGAAGGAACAATCAGAAACCATTACAAGTCACAAGATATTTTTTAAGGTGTACTCTTGATGATTACCCAGGGTCTAATGAGAGGAATGTGAAGGACCACCTATAGGAAGCAGCCAAGCATGTTCCATGCTCAGTTTGATTCCATATCCTCTGGCATACTGCTAAGTGACTTTGAACTGCCCTTGAAATTTATGATGTAATATAAATAAACATTAAGATGGAAATGGCTTATGAAATGCCTTCATAGCAAACAACACCCAACAATGTGTTTTAGAATCAGAAGAAATAAAATATCTAGTTTCAGTTTAATTATGGATTAAAGAATGGAATGATCTTGAGAAGTCCTCTCAAAAGTGTGAGAAAAGGGTGGCCACTGTGACCTTTTAATGTGCTGAAACTGGAAACTCAAACAGACTGTTCTGATTGAGTGTCAAACAGCTGGTAGATATGAGTGAGCTATGCTAATCTTTATCAGATATCTTGACGTAAATTTACAAATTGATTCTTTTCCCTTGGTTGTATAGAACAAAGGGAAGTAACTAATGCCTCTCTTTTATTTGAAGATGTGACCACACCCCTTTCACAGCAGTTTATCTGATCTTCATTGCAGTTTATGACTATATTACATAAAGAATCATAAAATGTAATTTGGGCCCAGCAAAGCACAAGTTAATATTTATCTCCTAAGTTCCYTCTAAAATCTAGACATTATACACGTTTTTCTATGGTTCGAGATCTTAGTGAACCATTCATCTTCACAGTATTATAATGAAATGGCAAAGGCCACTAAATTATACATCAATTTTTATTTAGTTAATAACTTGGAGCATCCTGTTCTTGACTGCTTATCCTTACTACATTGGGCTCCTGCTGAAGGCACAGGATAGGAATGGTAGAGAGAGACTGTCAGAACTGTTATTTTATGTGCCTTCAGAAAGAGGGGTTGGGCAAGAAAAGACCAAATATTTTGTATGAGAACACAATTCATTTCCAGTGACATAAAGACCTTAAAAAGCCAGCACTTCTCAGTAGCACTCCTCTGGGACCAAGTCTTGAACACATGGACTACTGTGGAACTCTTATCTCAATCATAACATTAGGCAATTCACTGATCACTATTACGAATGTGAGCAGAGACTTAATTTTGTCTTCATGATGATAACCTATTAAATATGGGAGTGGGCTATTAGTCACACAGAAGAGGGATGTTCCAGCAGGCCCTACCTCACTCATAGTCCCTGATCAATGGGTAGCACAAGGTTAGCACTGACACAAATTCAAGGATTCATCGCTGGCTTTGTATATTCACTTCAAGGGCAGGCCATTCACATCCAGTGTTGAAGCATGGAATGAAGACTGGATTGAAGTAATCAGATTTTCTCTTTCTGACATTCCTGTGGGGATCTGTGAGGAGAGGTCTAAATGAGAACTGTCCTAGATGGACAGAGTGAGCCACAGGTTGGCCAAACAGTGAAGCCCAGAATGACGCTGGGGTGGAGCTCCAGTTCAGGCTACACTGGCCTCGAAACCACTTGCAGTCTAAATTGCACTTGCAATTTCTTGTGACTCTGCTGTGACCTTTAGGATTCTGAAAGGCTATTGCATAATTGTTAGCACACAATACAGACCTGAGAGGAGGCGAATTAAGTCAGACTATATCCAATTTTTTTTTTTTTTTTTACCATTTTCATTTTTCACTGGAGCATCAGTTCTTGATAAAGCCATTCCAGGCTTGATAGGATTTAGCATTTGCAAAATAGACTTCCATAGGTTTCTCAAGAATCAGTTTTGGTTAGGGCGGATTTCTAGACACTACTCCTAGGTGCAGACCCTTCCTGATGGTTTCCAGGACTTTATTCTTCATAAAGCTCTGAAAAAATCCGAAGTCTAGACATGAGCCATATTTGTGTCTGAATATTCCCAAGTCCCTTCGCTGGGTAGGTGAAAAGACACAACATCTTCAGAGGTCTATTCTGAAATCAAATGGCTAATGAACAGGATGACCTGAACAGGGTTAGCTTCTCCTTGCTTGATTTACAGGCCAGCAATTTACCTTCATTGACTTTTGGAACCTATATTAGCAGACTATGCTCTGCTAGTCCTAACAGACTAGGGGACACTATGACACAAGTATACTAGTCTATGATTATCTCCCTTTTATTAAAGTTGGAGTTAACCGGAAAATGCTAGTAGATGCACACTCTTAAAGAAACATTACCATGCCCTCCAACTAGGTTTGTTGATAACCACAGACCTTCATAGGGATAGATCTTAGAAAAATAAATATTGTATTTGCCATGAATACTGAATTATACATGGCTTRATTAAAGGAGAAATAACATTTTAAGATGGCTTTGCAAGGGGAATATTGTTGGGTGATTATAGAACAGGTTTTGGAAGAAATAGAAATGGATCACTCATTAGGAGAAAATCGTCAGAGCAGACAGCCTGGTCTGATCTAATGCAGAAGAGGCAGCACTGTTGGGGTCAAAAGTCAGGCTCCAGTTACCCTGGGCAGAGCTGAGCTTGTTCCCTTAAAGTCCCCTGTAGAAGAATAAAGGGGATGAATATGTGGCATAAAAAAGTGGGCCCAAGGTCATCTGACATCACCGCACTAGAGGTGTTGTTGGACTAGAGACATTGTATGTGCTTATATTTCTGTCTGAGGAAGGTGCTGAAAAGTTCCAAGGACATTTCTGAAAACAATGGGACTTGGTATGAGGTGTGACGCAGTAGCCTTTCTCCTTTCAGGGTTTTCTTATCTTGAAAGGCTCCTTCCCAGATAGCTATAGAGGAAGTTGGCTCATTGAAAGAGCTGAGAGGAGGGGAGCCCCTCTGACCTGACTGTTCTCTGCAGCAGCTGTGAGCAGAGAGAGATTGTACATGGAAGGTCTAGGTTCTAGAAAATATTACCAAATTAACAACATTTTAATGTTATTTATTACTTTTCCATTTGCCCCAAACCAAAGCAAGCTAGTCCTTGAAAACGACAGCTTAGCAATGGGGCTATGGATATGGCTAAGCAGTTGTGAACATTTGCTGCACTTGCAAAGCACTCGGGTTTGTTTCCTGGCACCCACATGAAGGCTCACACTCCATGTGTAACCCAGAGTCTAGGACTACAGTGCCTTGTTCTGGTCTCCATGGGCACCAGGGATGTATTTGGTGTATAGGCATACATGCATGGGAAACAACCCTACACATAAACCAAAATCTAAAAACAACCCAACAAAATGTACACATTCATACATTAATTATATTATCATTATATCAGTTCCCCTCTTTCTTCCCCCCTCCAACTTTTCCAGGAGCTGCATATCCCTGATCCCTCACAGAGTCATGGTCTCTTTTTCATACAAGTACATATGTGTGTGTTAATGTATTAATCCAACTTGCTCAGTCTATTTAGTGTTACTTACACAGTTTTAGGGCTGACCACTTTGGTTACTAGATAACCAAGTATGGTGGTTATCCTGAAGAAGACCTTTTCTCCCCAGTCCTTAGTCTTTGGAGCCACCATATGATTTCCCCTTCCATATTAGCATTTCTTCTGGTGTGGTCTCTATTCATGTCTTGCTTTGGAAGCTGTAATTTTGAGGTAACATGGGTAGAGCTATCCTGCAATTTCAAGAAAACACATTCTCTCAGTAGATTTCGTGGTCTTCTGGCTCTAAAGTCTTTTTGATCCCATTGCCCCATTGTTCCCTGATACTTATGAGTAGGAGCTATGATGTAGATGCATTAATTGGGGCTAGGAACCCCAGGGTCACTTGTATTCTGCCTTTTGATTGCTTGTGATTTTCTGTAATTATCTCTATCCATTGCAAAGAGAAGTTTCTTTGATGAAGGATGAGAGGAATACTAATCAATGGACATAAGGAATGATTTCTCCCATATTGAGTTGCCCTTAAGTTTCAATAGAGAGCTGTTGGTTACCACCAAGGTAGAAGAAGCCCTTAGGGTTATCAAGCTGGTTACTGTTGAACATAGGTGTTAGAGCCTGAATTTCCTGGGAGTCTTGTAGAGCACCTTCTGGAGGAAGGAGGRAAGCTTCAAATTCCATTCAGCACAAGTCATCCATGACTTGTGCTCATAGTATCTTCAGCAATAAGGAGTAACCTTCAACTTCTGAGAAGCAACCAAAGTAAATAACAATAGCATATAAGGATTGGGAGTCTCTTGCAATTCCCTGACCAACAAATAAATCTGCAAAGCCTTTGGTGATAACTTGGTCCATGGACATAAACACACATCCCAAATGCAGCAGGAACATGGACCACACAAGGTACTCAGGAGCAACCCATGCCAGGATGTTATCGTGGCCTCGGGTGACTGCACAGATAACTCAGAGCAGTTTGGCCTGCAGTGTCAGGATGGCCCCCAGACATCAATGTGGTCTCAGGCAGCAGCCCAGAGCACTGGTACCACCAGATGGTATTTGGTGGCAACACATGCCATAGCCATCAGAATAGATGCCAGATTCAGTAGGGCCATAGACTCAGACATGGCCTGACCTGGATCAACTACACCATGACCCTAGGTGGTTGGGCAGGATCGTCATATCTGCCTGTTGCACATGTCTCCAGTTCTATCTCTGCCCACANTGGGCACCAGGGATGTATTTGGTGTATAGGCATACATGCATGGGAAACAACCCTACACATAAACCAAAATCTAAAAACAACCCAACAAAATGTACACATTCATACATTAATTATATTATCATTATATCAGTTCCCCTCTTTCTTCCCCCCTCCAACTTTTCCAGGAGCTGCATATCCCTGATCCCTCACAGAGTCATGGTCTCTTTTTCATACAAGTACATATGTGTGTGTTAATGTATTAATCCAACTTGCTCAGTCTATTTAGTGTTACTTACACAGTTTTAGGGCTGACCACTTTGGTTACTAGATAACCAAGTATGGTGGTTATCCTGAAGAAGACCTTTTCTCCCCAGTCCTTAGTCTTTGGAGCCACCATATGATTTCCCCTTCCATATTAGCATTTCTTCTGGTGTGGTCTCTATTCATGTCTTGCTTTGGAAGCTGTAATTTTGAGGTAACATGGGTAGAGCTATCCTGCAATTTCAAGAAAACACATTCTCTCAGTAGATTTCGTGGTCTTCTGGCTCTAAAGTCTTTTTGATCCCATTGCCCCATTGTTCCCTGATACTTATGAGTAGGAGCTATGATGTAGATGCATTAATTGGGGCTAGGAACCCCAGGGTCACTTGTATTCTGCCTTTTGATTGCTTGTGATTTTCTGTAATTATCTCTATCCATTGCAAAGAGAAGTTTCTTTGATGAAGGATGAGAGGAATACTAATCAATGGACATAAGGAATGATTTCTCCCATATTGAGTTGCCCTTAAGTTTCAATAGAGAGCTGTTGGTTACCACCAAGGTAGAAGAAGCCCTTAGGGTTATCAAGCTGGTTACTGTTGAACATAGGTGTTAGAGCCTGAATTTCCTGGGAGTCTTGTAGAGCACCTTCTGGAGGAAGGAGGRAAGCTTCAAATTCCATTCAGCACAAGTCATCCATGACTTGTGCTCATAGTATCTTCAGCAATAAGGAGTAACCTTCAACTTCTGAGAAGCAACCAAAGTAAATAACAATAGCATATAAGGATTGGGAGTCTCTTGCAATTCCCTGACCAACAAATAAATCTGCAAAGCCTTTGGTGATAACTTGGTCCATGGACATAAACACACATCCCAAATGCAGCAGGAACATGGACCACACAAGGTACTCAGGAGCAACCCATGCCAGGATGTTATCGTGGCCTCGGGTGACTGCACAGATAACTCAGAGCAGTTTGGCCTGCAGTGTCAGGATGGCCCCCAGACATCAATGTGGTCTCAGGCAGCAGCCCAGAGCACTGGTACCACCAGATGGTATTTGGTGGCAACACATGCCATAGCCATCAGAATAGATGCCAGATTCAGTAGGGCCATAGACTCAGACATGGCCTGACCTGGATCAACTACACCATGACCCTAGGTGGTTGGGCAGGATCGTCATATCTGCCTGTTGCACATGTCTCCAGTTCTATCTCTGCCCACAKTGTACAACTGCTTGGCTTCTGTTTCTCTCCCATATCTCCATCTCATACTCCCACTCTACCATCTCCCCATGACATATTCCCTCATTGTAGTGGTGCATGCTATAGGGCCTATGACAGGCACTTGAGTATCTTTCTCTTCTAGCTTTAGCCTATCGCTCTTAGGGGAACTATTGTCAGCTTCATTTCAGTTCTACAAATCTTATATGTGCACATATTCACAGAGATTTACATGGATTCTATGGGGTTTTAGGTAAATGAATAATAAAATGACTCTTTATGGTTTTCCCAGACATCGTTACTCCTATTTTAACCTCTGCTTTCCCTCTCTGTTTATATTTATTGCCCTTCCCCACCCATTAAAGAGCATCTCCCTGCTCCTCCACTTTCCACCTTCCAAATCACTCTTATCTTCTACTAACCTCTGTAACTTACCTTCCCTGGTCCTGCTCCTGCCCCTGCCCCTGCTCCATGGTTCCCTTTTCACTTTCCTGGCTTCTGAAATTACCCTAGGTTATATTTTTACAACTGAAGATTTAGAGCTAGGCATCTCAAAAAAGAGAACATTTGACATATGTCTTTCTAGGTCTGATCTTTTCAGTTAATATGTAGTTAGTATTTCCTAGGTCTACCCATTTCCTGCAAATTCCATTTTAAAAATTTTCTTTATAGCTGAATATTATTCCACAGTGTATATGTATCTAATTTTACTTACCCATTCATCAGCTGAACGACATCCAGATTGTTTTTATTTCTTAACTATTGTGAATATGCCAGCTATGACTGAGGAAGTATCTGGAGTAGAACTATGGTTTCTTTAGGCATATGTTAAAGAATGGTATAGCTAGGTCATACAGTGGCTTTATTTTTAGATTTTAGAGAGTTCTCCGCATTGATTTTGAGAAAAACCCCAGACGTTTGCAGTCTCATCTTTTCTCTACATCCTCTCCAACATTTGTTGCTATTACTCGACTAATCTTACTTGTTCGTACTGGGGTAAGATGAAGTCTCAGTTTGTTGAACTTTTTAAAAGATGTCTACTAGCCACTTTTATTTCTTCTTCTGAGAAGTTTGTTCAGATCAGTAGTTCACTYTTTAAAATGTTTGTTCATTTTCATGATTTTTAAAAAAATGTATTTTGGATATTAAATTTTTACCAAATATAAAACTCAGAAAGATTCTTTCCCATTCTTTGAGCATCTTTGCTGAATTGATTGCTTCTTTAGCTATGTAAATTTTTAGTCTTATGGATTCCCACTTACTAATTGTTTGCAACTAATATTGGGAAAATGGTGCCCTATTCAAGAAGTTCTTTCCTAAACCTTTATTACATAGGGTTCTGCCTCTATTTTCTCCTAGTAATTTCATTGCTTTCTGTTACATTGAAATCTTTGATACATTTGGAGCTAGCTTTTGTGCAGTGTAAAAGACATGAATATAATTTTGTTCTTCTGCATCCAGTTTTACATCTATTTTAGAGGATGCTGTCTTTTCGTCAGTGCATGTTTTTAGCATCATCGTCAAACATTAGAAAGCTGTAGTTACAGATACTCCTGTCTGGATATTCTATTTTGTTCCATTGGTCTACATATTTTTTTAGCCAGAACCATATTGTTATTATTGCGTTGGCTTTCAAATACATCTTAAGATCTGGAATGGAAATTCTTCTAGAATTGTTCATTTTGCTCAGAATTGCTTTGGCCATCTAGTGTCTTTTGTGGATCCAAATGAATTTTGGAATTTCCTTCTAAATATTCAAACAAATGAGCTGAGAATTTTGATCAGAAAACATTGAATTTTAAATTATGGTAGAATAGTGATTTTCACAACATAGTTCTATTACTTTGTAAGTATGAGATTTATTTCATTTTCTAGTRTCTTACTTAGTCTCTTTGTTTAGAGATTTAAAGTTTCCATTATAAATCTCTTTACCTCCTTGGTCATGTTTATTATATTTTATTTTATTTGAGGCTATTGTGAATAGTAGTGTCCACACTCTCCATTTCTGTAAGTTTATTGCTGATGTATGTAAAAATCCATTGATTTATATAAGTTGATTCTGTATTCTGCCATGTTATTGAAGTTGTTTATCATTTCTAGAAGTTTATGATTKCTCCTACTGTTTCTACTTCCTGTAATAATTTATGAAAGATTGGCTGTAGATATTCTTTGAATGTCTGGTAGAATTCTGCTGTGAATCCATCTGGGCCTAAGATTATTTTAGTCAGAGGCTTTTTATTACTATTTAAATCTTTTTTTTTATGTGTTACTGGTCTATTTTGTTGACTTAGGTCTTCTTGATTTAAATTTGGTAATTTGGGTGATTCTAGAATTTCATCCATTTTTTAAATTTAGAGTTTTAAACCTAATGGAATACACAATTTAAATTACTCCTTTAGAATATTCTGAATTTGTTAGATGTCTGTTGTTACACTTATTTCTGATTCTTCTTATTTGAGTCCTCTATTTTCTTGCTTTTKGTTGGTTGGGCCAAGGGTCTGTCTGAATTGTTTATCTTTTTAAAGAAGCTGAACTTAGATTTTTGTTATTTATGCTGTCTAGTGGGTTTGTGTTTTGGTAGGTTTGGCTTTTTTTTAACTTTTAGCTGCATCTTTTAATTATGTATTTGTATACTATTATATTTTTTAAATGTAGGATCAAATTAATGTTCCAAAAGGTATTTTGGTCCTGTGTTTTCATTGTCATTTAGTTCAAGCAATATTTTGAGTTCTTTCTTGATTTCTTCTTTGAACCATTTATCATTCAGTAATGACTTGTTTAACTGCCATACATTATGAACTTGCTAGAGATGTGTTTGCTGCCAATTTCAAATTTTATTGTGTAATAGTTGTGAATTTCCACTTCCTCATGGGCCATTGGAAACCAGTTCATGAGAGAGTGAGGTGGGCATTTAGAAGCACGGTTCTGATGGCTTTGAGTACCACAGATGAACTTCTGGGCACAGCTGTAGAAAGACAACTCTATTGCTCCAGGAATAGAGTATATAAGGAATTTTAGGGATACAGGTAGAAAGGGTCAATTGGTTATAACATCATGAGGGAGGAAAGAGCTGGTTGATTATAATATACCATCCAATTATTATTCGGATGGGAAGTCAGAGCAAAACTTGTGTGCTGACTCAAACAGCTGTGCACAAGGTCATTTTTCAGCTAAGAACAGGCACCTGGATCCAGGCAAAGTCAGGCAAAGTAAGAGAAGTCCCACTGAGAAAGGGAGTCTTCCATCCAGACTTGAGCAACTGCCACTTCAGTAGCAGGGTTCTCCAACAGAGGTCATATAGAATGCATGAAGTTATTTTATTTATTTTGAACTTGAGACATATCCCATTGTCAAGGACCAATCCCTGACACTATTGATAATATTTTGTTGTTTCTAAGCAGGAGTCTAGCATGCCTGTTCTCTGAGATGCTAGCTCAGAGGGATGCAGAGATCCACAGTCAACATTGGATAGAGCTTGGGGACTCTTATGGAAGAGTTGGGGGGGAAGGAATAGGAACTATTCCTTGAAGGAGATAGGAACTCCATAGGAAAAAACCCAGTCAATTTACCTGGACCCTTGGAGCTCTCAGAGACTGAATCATCAAACAAAGACTGGACCTGGGCCCTCACAGAGAGAAGTAGCAGATTTGCAGCTTAATCTTTATGACTGCTCTGAGCAACTGGAGCAGGGACTATCCTAAAAGCCTGTCTTTGGGTTATGTTCTACCTGGGCTGCCTTGTCTGGCCTTAGAGAGAGAAGATACACCTAGCCCTACAGATACTTGATGTTCCAGGGTGAAGGATATGAGGGTGGGCCTGTACCCTCTCAGAGGCACAGGGAGAGGAAAGAAGGAAGGATTATGGGAGGGGGGTGCCTGGGTAAAGGGGCAGTGACAGAGAAGTAAAGTGAATAAATAAAAATTAAAAAATAAAAAATAAATAAAAAAGATTTATTTTACATCATAAATTGTAATCTAGTTCAGAAAAACTTACATGGGCTGCTGAATGAAATTTATATCTTTAATGTTTGGGTGGAATATTCTGTAAATATGTTAAGCCATTTGATGTAAAATGACACTTAATTCTGATATTTTTGTTTATTTACTTATGAAGTTGTTCCAAATGATGTTTCTACTGAAGAAATTTGGCTATTGAAATCACCTACTACTAGGTTGATGTTAATCTGTGTCTTTAGTTATATTAGCAGAATGTTTAATGAAATTGGTTGTACCAGAGTTTGGGTATATGGTAGGATAGTAATGGGTGTTTTGGTTTTGTTTGTTTAATTGTTTCTTTCCTTAAAATGGGGAACCCAGAAAAAGGGAAATGAAATGTAAATAAAGAATATATCCAATAAAAAAAAAGAGAAAAAAAGAAAAAAAAATGAAGTGTCCTCTCTCTCTCTCTCTCTCTCTCTCTCTCTCTCTCTCTCTTAGTTTTAGTTTGAAGTCTGTCTTGTGAGACACAGTATAGCAAAGGCTGCTTGCCTTTGGGTTCCATTTGATTAGACTACTTTTCCCAGTTGCTTCACTTCAAGGTAGCTTCTACTTTAAAGCTAATATGAGTTTCTGGCAGATAAAAGGAGTATTTTGTTTCTTAATCCCTTTGCCAGTCAGGGTCTTCTTTGGGCAAACTGAGGCCACTACATTTTTTAAAGTTATTATTGCAATGTATGTGGTGATTGCAGCCAGTTTTATCATTTTCTGCTTTTTGTGTTTAATTGCACTTTGGATTTCTGTTGTTTTCTTTCTCCAGTCTGTTGTGTTTATTTCTTTTTMATTCTTAAGTAGTGCTTTCTGTGTTTTGTTCAGGGTTGGTTGGTCTTCTGGAAATGAAACATAAATATAAAGTAAAAACATATTAAATCTTTTAAAAACATAGTAACATAATGTCTAAATATATTTCAAATAAACATCTTATTATTTCAAGTTATGTCCTTATTTTAACTCTAGAATATTTTTTCATTTTCTAAAAGAACTTGTTACCCCAGTGATTTAATATGGTTTTCCCTGCTGTTCAGATTCACATGTGTTAGTAGCTGCAGCCTGCTTTCCACTCTACAGAGAACAACTGCTGCAAGCTTACGGAAGCTTTGAAATAGCATATTTAGATATAATTATACACATTGAGGATCAGCACAAGAACCAGTTGACTGATGGGTGTACTGAGAGCTTCTGTTCCTTTGCTTATCAAAGGAACTTTGAAGAGTTGGCTTGAAGAATGTAAAAGCATCTGGAGACAAAAATATTAAATCATATAAAAGCATATCAAATGTGAATATTCAGTTAACTAGGAAAAAATATCATAGTCCTATTTTGTATTGTTATTGGAATATGTACTCACTCACATTTCAGCACAGTGTGGGATACCCTGCCTATCTCTGCATTCCCTCTGCCTTCTCTCTGCATGGTAACAGGTTGTCCCTGAAAATGTACTAGATAACTTTTTATAATGGGCAAGTCCTTTAATCAAAATGGGTGTTCATATCTCAGTTTGAAAGAACAATCCTTTCTGGAGTAGCTTTTGTCTTACATGTCTTGAGACAAAATAAAGCATCGTAGACTTTATAAAATGGAGTCTTGAGACATGGAGGCAATGTACCCCCACCTCTAAAGATCAAACCACAGAGTCTTCTTTCAATGGACTTCTTGTCAGTATCATCTCATCTCGATATAGCATAAGTAACCAATTGGAATGGTTTTGTAACTAAGAGTACCCTTGCCCAGCCAATAATCTACCTCTGGAAATAACCTTTTGCACAATTCCTCTATATAAAAGGAAAGGAAAAACAAATTTTAAAAAAATGAATAATTCCTGTATTTGCTATACAGGGAACTATTTGTGGCTGTCCTTATTCCATGGACTCAGATTATAACTCACTTTTCTCAAATAAAGGTTGTTTCTTTTGACCACCATATCTACCTTTTTTTTTTTTTTAATCAGTTAACAATATTATAGCGAAAAGTACTAAGGTTTTGCACATGTACAGTTAGAGGCAATGCCTGAAGCATGTGCAAGACCTAAGATAGGAGCTAATTCTTTTTTGGGGGGGGATTTATTGGATATAGTCTTTATTTACATTTCATTTCCCTTTTCMTGGTTCCCTGCTCCCCAAAGTTCCCATATGCCCTTTTCCCTCCCCCTGTTCCCCCATCCACCCATTCTCACTTACCTATTTTGGTATTCTCCTACAGTGATGCATTGAGCTTTTCCAGAACCAGAGTCCACTCCTTCCTTCTTCTCGGACATCATTTGGTATGTGGATTGTGTCTTCGGTGTTCCAAGATTCTAGGCTAATATCCACTTAT
>BDUI01004530.1:13982-24330 GCA_002335545.1 Apodemus speciosus
TGTTCTATGTCTACTACTTGGTTAGTTACTTCTGTACTGGCTCACTTCTTCCTTTTCATTTCCTTAGTATATCTCTTAGTATAATTTCTTAGTATATTTCTCAGCATATCTCTTAGTGTCTCTTCTTCTATGTGTTGATTTATGCCTGTCTCCTCTGTCTGTCTCTCATCTCATCTCTTGTTGCTCTCCCCATGTCTTTCTTTTATCTCTTACTATTTCCCAGAATCCTCTCTCTTCCTGCCAGTGTCCTGCCTCCTATTTTCTGCCTCAGCTGATTGGCCATTGTCTTTTTTATTGACAGGCCATGTTCATAAGAGATTCTATCTACACAGGGCCACTTGAACAGCAGCAGTCCTTTAAGTCCTTTAAGGTGCTTTCCCTATGAGGATCTTAGATCACTTAAGTTGTGAATGGAAATCTTTTGTCCTCTTTGTTTCTTTCAGGCCTCAGTGATGCAAATGTAACAAGCATACCAACTCTATTGCTTTTATTCATATATTAAAGAATGGTATAACTGTCCAGATTTCTTATAGAGGGGGATTCARGAGCATAGTGAGATGGGGAAACAGAGACAGCTATGTATCACGGAGGAAGAACGCATGCTTTTAGACAAGGAGTTTGACTGAATCAAATCAAACAACTTTAATGCCATATAAATCATCAGAGTGTTACAGGAGACACCATTTGTGTGGTGTGTGTGTGTGTGTGTGTGTGTGTGTGTACATGTTGTGTGTGTAAGTTCCAGACACAGTCTGATTTCTCTTAGTCTGCCCAGATTCTCAGATGGCCTCTGAAATAAATATGGAAATATAAAAAAAGAATATATATGTTTAGCAGCAGAAGTAGTTGTGTTAACTTATACTAGCTGAATTTGTCRTATTGAAGCTGACATAAAACACCATGAAACAGACAAAAATGACATTTAAATGCATAGAACTGAAGGACCTACCATCCCCCCTTCCCCTAAATAATAACATTCTCTAGCCAATTGCACTTGCTAAGTACCTTGTTTGACATTTTCCTGCAATGAATGGAACCCCTACCAGCATCATTAGCTTTGCAGGATTTCCTCCAGGGAATGGGCAAAGCAGCTGCCAATTCAAACATGCCTGAATATAAGGGGAAAGTAAAGAAACAAACAGTGAGAAAAAAATTCAATCCCTTCAATACCTCTGGGAGGTTTCCTTAGCAAAGGGAAAAGGTGAAACCAACATCACAGCCCTTAGACATATCACTGTGCCAGCTTTCCTGGGATAATGCTTTACATCTTGAGAGATATGTATCCAGATACGTGGTCAGGTCATGTGCGTTCCTGTGTTATAAGCTTATTCAACCATCCATTTTCCAGGGCTTTTTCACCTTAGACTCATCACTGCAATTTGCCTTCAACCACTGCATCTGGCATCCAGAAGATGCGCAAGTGGGACGTTCCCACAATTCCAGACTATGGGCTATAAATATGTTGCTATTTTCCTTGTAGAAAAAAAAAGCCAAAACCTGCCTACATTCTGTTACTTTAGACTGAGGCAAATATCTAAAATCTACAGAACACAGTGGACTGAGGCATCTTTTAAAAGTCCTTGAATTACCAACAATTGTTATCTGGTACCCTRGCTACCAATGTAACCCAGTAGGAAAATATGAGGTAAATGTAAGAAACACAAATGCACTCTATGAAATTATTCGCCCATGAGTTTTATAGGTAAAGGATTAGAGGATGAATTATCAGGACACACTGAACAAACTCAATTAGAATGCAAGCACAAGACAGAGATGTGTCAAACATCTGAAGGTTATCATTTGCCTTGGATTGATGTCAAGGGTTGTGGTGGTTTTAATATGCTTGGCTCAGGGAGTGGCACTATTGGGGGGTGTGGCCTTGTTGAAGGAAGTGTATCACTGTGGGGGTAGGCCTTGAAACACTCCTCTGAGCCATGTGGGAGTCAGTCTTCTGTTTGTTTTAGGAACAAGATGCAGAGCTCTCAGCTCCTCCAGTGCCATGCCTGCCTGCAAACTGCCATGCCTCCCACCATGATGATAATGGACTGAACCTCTGAAAGTGTAAGCCAGCCCCAATTAAACCTTGTCCTTTATAAGAATTGCTTTGGTTATGGTGTCACTTCCCGGCAAGGAAACCCTAAGACAAAGGTTTTCAGGACAACTTTTTCATCTAGTACTCCAAAAACTGTAAGCCTAATACTAAACAAACACTCAAGCCTTACCAATGGACCATGTCCCAGAGTCTGACTGTCCTTATCTTGTTAACAGTCTATAAATCTTTGATTATTCATTAGAAACTATGAACTGGTGAATGCAGAAGTGAATGAAGGATCAAAACACTCATGATTCACAAGGAATGAAAAGGCAGAGGAACTTCAAAGATTAATATATGGATGCATGAGTAATAAAGGTGTGTTTTTGTGGTCTTGAAAGAAATGTGATTATCTCAACATCATACATGGGGGAGGTCCACAGTGGCCACCCAACATTTCAGCTTGATCCCTAGTTGTTTGATGCCCTCATCCCGCACCTTCATAACTTCTTGTTCTTAATCCACTGTTGTTTAATCCCTTACCTGTTTATCCCTTCCATGTGTCTGTCCTTGAGGAGGGTCAGATATGGATATGGATGGAGATCTTGTCATTTACGGAGACTGGAGTGAATGCTGAGTAAAATTTGGGTGGAAAGATTCACCCTGTGACATTGCAGAATATGATAGAAGCAGAAATATTTGCCACGTAATCTAGTAGAGGGTCCAGTCAGGCATTATGATGATTTAAGGTGCCTCTTGAAAAGAGGGAACACAGAGGCTCAGGTTTCAGAAATTCCAAACACGCTGACACTACCAGGAGCTTTTCAAGGAAATGGCAATGAGTTCTTGCAGGTGTTTTCAGCTCGCTTTATGGGCTGTGGTACTCTATCGCTCAGTCTATGCTTGAATTGGACTGGTTTAAGAGTCATAAGGCTAATGGTCTATGGAGAAAATGGAAATGCATAGTTAGTAGAGAAAACACTCTCCAAACTGATCAAATGAGGATGGAAATTGGCATAAAACCCTTGACACAAAGATGAAAATTTGGACAGCATAATCATAATTTCATACACTTTCCCATAATGCATGCAACAATGTAATAACTGCATTTCTTTGTGCAATGAACTCTTGTTAAATTGATATAGTTTTATTCAAAACAGCATGAATTTGAAGCAGCTATTTCTCCCTAGTTGACTTAAATGTCTTATTGCTCTTAAATAAAATATAAGATAATATATACTTAAAGTTATTTTTTAAAGCTCCTTTAATATAGAATTAACAAGGTGTTCCTCAATTATTTAGGATTTCCTACTAAAGTGCCTATAACAGTTCACAAAAATAGTGGGAGTATGTTGATAATTCTCATCTGACAGGTAATATACATCCAATTCTAGAAGTTTCAGAGACTTTTTTTTTAGACAGAGATGCTTGCCTATTGCATTGTGCTTTTATCTGCTATAGACTACAGCTGAAAGCCAGAGTTGTGTGGCCTGTGAGTGGGTCTGGGTTCCAGTAAAGATGGAAGGACAGCAATGCTAGTGAGATGTTGCTCTGGACAAATACATGGTCTAGTAAGGGACAAGAAAAGGATGCAGTGGGCAGTTACTGGGAGAAGGAGCAAGCCATGCCGACGGTTTAGCACTGGCCTAGGGTTAAACTTGCACTGTCTTCTACAGGTTCTGTGATGGGGTTTTCTGAATGTCAATAATTTTATTTATATAGTAGAATATCAGGCTAAAGCTTATGGCAAAGGATAAAGGTAAGAGTATCAGACAGCAGTGAGGAGGCAGGGGTATTCAGTTGCTCAATGTACTACTTCTACAACGCACACATATATCAAAACATCCTATGGCATATACTGAAGAGTTCAGAGCAAATTTAGGAAAACTCCAAACAAAGAAAATGATATTTATTCACAGGATTAGTATAAAGATTAAAGATAATTGCACAACAACAGTGCATTCTAACTTGTTCCCCATCCCATGGTGGCCAAATAAAAAGTAATAAAAGTATATTTTTCAACCTATAAAGAGTAAGTTATTTGTAGGAGTTGGGAGATGGCTCAATGGGTAAAGTCCTTGCTGTACACATGTGAGGATTGAAATTTAAATCACCAGCACCCATGTAAATGCCAGCTGTGCACTGTAGACCATCTGTAATTCTAGTCATGGAATCTGGAGGCAGGGATACCATGGGGTAAAATGCTAGAATAGCTTAATCAATAAATTCTCGGTTGAGTAGAGAGAATCTGCTTTAATATATAAAGTGGCTAGTGATTCAGACGATCCTCTGCAGTTAGCATCTAACCCCACATGTGCATGTTCACATGTGTGCATACATACCTGCATGTGGTCACATATGTGTATTCCTGCCACATGAGAAGACAAATGTGAAAAATGTTGGTTATATAATTCTGTATTTTGTATATTTAGAGATAGGCTAAGTGTGGTTTGATGGTTGAATAGGAATGGTTTATATAGAATCATGTTTTTTAATGCTTGGTCTGTTGGGAATGGCATTAATAGGAGGTTTGGCCTTGTTGGAATAGGTGTGGCCTTGGTGGAGGAAGTGTGTCACTGTAGCAGTAGTCTTTGTAGTTTCATATGCTCAAGCCAGGACTGGTGTGGCAGTATCCTCTGCTCTCTGTGGACCAAGATGTAGAACTCTCAGTTCCTTTTCCAGCACCATGTCCGTCTGCACAAATGCCATTGCTCCCTGCCATGATGACAGTGGAGTAAACCTGTGAACTGTACACCAGTCCCAATTGAATAGTGTCTGTTATGAAGATTGTGGTGGTCATGGCTCTATTAAAAGCAATAATGCCCCAATTAAGATAGTAAGCGTGTCTTGGTATTTATATAATAAATAGAAGTTAGTAGATAAATGAAAATGAAGTTTCAATTGACAGTATTTTTTCTTTTTTGGCTTCAATAAATCTGAGGCTAGGAACTGACCAGACAATCTTCCCATAAGACAACTGTGGTATTGTAATCAATCAAGTTATTCCTGTTTTCCACTTCCGTCTATGAACATGGAAGTTCATCCCAGGGGTGAAAATTCTCAAGCTCCTGCTGGTCTGAGAGCTGAGCAATGCTCTCATCCTCCTTTGCTAAATGGGAAAATTATTATTATTATTATTATTATTATTATTATTATTATTATTAKTAGTAGTAGTAGTAGTAGTAGTAGTAGTAGTAGTGCTGTAGATGAAACATTGACCCTTATAAAATGCTGGTCAAACATCCCACCACTGAACCACAACATCAATTTGCAAATCTAAATCATTTAATTTGTTGAAAAGTTTCTTTTTAACCTCTGCATATTGAAAGAGAATTAGAAGTTACGAGTGAATTCACTATTTCAGAGGCTTTAAAGAATGGCGTGTGAAATCTTTTCCCTGGTGTATAGACAGGTGTGACTGTATTTCAGCTGTAATATACACTCTGCAGCACAAAACATTTTTTATTTTTAATATCATTTTTCATATTCTTGAACATCTCTTTCTAAATAAAGGAAAAAGGGGTGTTGATTTATTCCCCAAATCACAGACAACTTTTGTAAGAAAAATATTTTTTAAAGTCATTTGCTGGCAAGTATACTATACTAGCTGCTGGCATTTTTGCTACCTAGCCAAAGACTGAGAATAAAGTGTGGAAAAACATATTCAAAACAGAAGCCAATATGTTAATTTTAAAATGTATATAGAGAAATGGACTAAAACTCTTTACTGTACACTGAAGGTTATAGAATGATATTAGGCACTGGAAGATATAATTAGGAGCTGACATCTAGAATACCTGTCTGTTGTAAAAATGGAATAAAATATAAAGAAATTCTTCCATTAAAAATGAAAAGATGCCTTAGCATTTCCATTGCTGTGAAGAGACACCATGCCTGAGGCAACTCTTATAAAGAACATATAATTGGAGCTGGCTTACAGGTTCAGAGGTTCAGTCCATTATCAACATGGCAGAAACCATGGCAGTGTCCAGGCAGGCACTGAGAGTTCTTTATCTTGTTCCAAAGGCAAACAGGAAAAGATTGGCATGATAGCTAGGAGGAGGGTCTCCAAGCCCATCCCCAAAGTAACATAGTTCCTTCAAGGCCACACCTCCTCCAACAAGGCCACACCTAATAGTGCCATACCCTGGGCCAAGCATATTCAAACCGCTCCATTGGATGACCCCTCAGACAGTGCTGATGGGAAACATTTCCTAGCGCCTCATATGCTATAAGGACCATGAACTGCGTCATAACACTCTCGGAAGCAGCTAATCACCTCCTGTACCATCTTGCATGGGACTGAACAGATAAAATAATAGAAAARTTCTGAATGTATGTGACGTCCTTGCTATTTCCATGTCTGCTTCAAAAAAAGAATTTCCTTATAAATGGTCATTTGATATAGGTCGGCGTGACCCTCCATGTTAGGACATCAAAATGCTGCCCCTATGCTTATCGGCACTCAAGATCATTACATGTCGTGCATGCATGCATGTTCCTTGGTCACATACAACTCGTGCTCTGTGTATCTACTATTATATAATAGTGAACTCTATAACCTTTTGGATTAAGAGGCTATTGGCATTTATATATTTGTCTTTGTTACATGCATGTTGCTCGTTCCTTTCTAGGACCTCACGGTGACTGAGCCAGTGGTAGAGGCTAGAGAAGTGAAACTCTGGTGTAGCATCTATCTGTGCCTTCAAGTAGTAACAGTGACTTTGTACTATTTGTTTGCGTGTAAGTGCAAGGTAGAGCATCTCGGGAGGTTCAAGAGGAAATATTCCAGGGGGTATGAGCAGAAGAAGCAGGTTTCTTTAGATGAACTAGAAAGTATTTTATTATTCTGGCAAGTTTCTAAACAACCCAGATTTAAAGAAAGGATAGTAATCACAGACACATGCACACACACACACACACACACACACACACACACACANCACACACACACACACACACAGAGAGAGAGAGAGAGAGAGAGAGAGAGAGAGAGAGAGAGAGAGAGAGAGAGAGAAATTAAAGCTTGTAAGATCAGCTCTGATCTACAAAATCTTCCACAAAAGATGTGGAAACATCTGGAGGTCTTCAAGATTAGCGTTAATGTCAAGATTCCTTCTAATCTTTCACTGACTTAGTGCATTTCTTTGTTTTTAAGTTATTTTTGGTTTTAGTATAATATTATATCATTATATACAGTTCCTATTAGCATTCCGTGCCTCCACACCTCAGGAAAATACCTCCAAATTCCTCCCTGAAATATCCATTCTTCCACTTTCATAGTATGTACTTAAATATGTATCTCAGAGAAAAAATGAACACATGGTTTTTATACACGTTAACCCTTCATTTTAGTTATCAACTTGACTAGATTGATGGATACCTAGGAGATAAACAAGTCCATCTTTTGGATGTTTTTTCTAGATGGGGTTAATTGATTGTGAGTCATTCTCTGAATTGGGACAGCTATGAGCCCAGGTGAAATAACTGGAAAAGAACAGCCTGCAGTGTTATTCCTCTTGTCTCTCTGCTTCCTGGTTGTGGTAAGGTAGCTGCTCTGCCCTACCATACCTTTCTGGTCTTGAAATGTCTCAATCCATGAGGCAGAATTAAAACATCCCTCCATTGAACTTGCTTTTTCTGGTGCTTAGTCCCTGTTACAAAACTAGCACCCAAGGCAATTTTCTTCTTAGAAAATAAGCAATGTGGCATAATTTATGAAGACCATATCAGAATTAGTAGATATATTTGTAATGATCACAGTCACCATTTGAATCAGTCCTTTCCAGCAGACCATGACTGATACAGTGAATAGTCTCTAGCTGGGGAAATTTTGTGAATGATTTAATATCATCAGGTGAAATGTGCACTGGAAATTACTAGATATCTATTTAAATTACYAATGAGTATCCAGGTTGTTGCAGTGGGTGCTGAGCAAAACAAATGTAATTAAGGAATGTCAGATGGAATAAAAGCTAGAATGGAGAAGTGATTTCCTCAGAGGAGATGAGAAAGGCAGTGGGAAAGAGGACTTTAGAGGAAGAAGTCTTCACAATAGCTCATCATCTTAAAGAAGCAATACTTGAAAGATAAATGATTTATCTACCACCTTACATGCTGATACTTTCTCACCATTGAGTTACAGCTCCTTCTCTGCACTTCCCCATTTCCTGGGCCGGAAGAGGAACAGTAGAGAAGAGATTTGCTCTGCCATGGGTCACTGATCAGGAAAATACGTTCATATACATATGTAGACCACCTGGATTACTCTCTATTCTTTCTGAAAACTACTCTCTGGACCACATTATCCAAGAGATTCAGGCTCTCACAAAAAATGCCACTTGAGTGTTATACTCTACACCTGAGGTTGTGCAGAGCTCTCTTGCGCCTCAGTTCCTGAGAAGATAATTGCTTGGAGCCATGCTGTGTTGTACTGTCTCTGGAGAAGCCTCACATATGTCATCCTCATTGTATCATGGGTGCTGTTGTAAGGCCTTTGCTGAAATATCCTATTATCTTCACAGCAATCCCAGGAATAAATGATCATTAATTGTATCTATATTGAGTATGGGAAAATGGATACACTTGATTACATTAATTGAAAAGAGCTTATTTAAGAAACAGTTGGTAGAACTGAGATAACACCCAGGTGGGCTAAATTACAAGGGAAAGTTCTTCCACTACCCTTAAAGGGCTCATGGGACACATTGCTTTTTAGTAATTTCTAATGTACCCAGAGAGAAAGACTTCTTTTATTCAAGTTTTAATTTTAGAATGGAGGAGATATAGAGACAAAGTGTGGAATAGAGACTGAATAGAGTCTCTAGATGGTCTTTCTAGAGACTGCCCCACCTGGGGATCCATCTCATATACAGTTATCAAACACAGACACTATTATGGATGCCAACAAGTGCTTTCTGACAGGAACCTGATTTAGCTGTCTCTGGACAGGCTCTGCCAGGGCCTGACAAATACAGAGGTGCATGCTTGCAGCCAACCATTGGATGGGGCACAGGGTCCCCAATGGAGGAGCTAGAGAAAGGACTGAAGAAGCTGAAGGGGTTTGCAGCCCCATAGGAGGAACAACAATATGAACCAACCAGAACCCCCAGAGCTCCCAGGGACTAAGCAATCAATCAAGGAGTACACACATGGCTCCAGCTGCATATGTAGCAGGGGATAAGAGGAGAGGCTCTTGGTCCTGTGAAGGCTTGATGCCCCAGTGTAGGGGAATGTCAAGACAGGGAAGCTGGAGTGGATGGGTCAGTGAGCAAGGGAAGAGGATAGGGGTTTTCGGAGAGGAAATGAGGAAAGGGATAACATTTGAAATGTAAATAAAGAAAATATCTAAGAAAGAAAGAAAGAAAGAGGGAAGGAAGGAGAGAGAAAGAAAGAAAGAAAAAAGGAAGAAAGGAAGAAAGAGAGAGAGAGAAAGAAAGAAAGAGAGAGAGAAAGAGAGAAAGAAAGAGAGAAAGAAAATGTGATCTTGGGGGAGCTTTTTCCAATTTCAAAGCATCCTCACCCACTGTGTTGGCCTTGCATGGGGAGGGAACAACTTGGGATGGGACAGAGTGAGAGAAGCCAGAAAATATGTATGAGGGAAAAGAAGTGGTCTCAGGCAGCTCTTGAATGGCCTCCACCGGGCTCCGAATGTGTGAGAGCACTTCCTGCCACAGGCAGTGTGGGGCTGAGTTGGAGAAGAAGGGTGGGGTAGGGTGTCACAGTTCAGAAGCTGGAAGTCTATGAGGTCCAAACAGAGTAGGCTGTTGTCCTTGGAAAACTCGTTGTATGATCTGAGGTCAGGAACAGAAGCTGACAGAGGGAAGCAGGATTGGTACAGAAGTAAGCATACCTTGCTTTATGTCTTAGAGTATCCTATGTGTTAGAGTGATAGCACTTTCAGATCCCGTCCCTGAAGGACAGACTAGAAGCACCCACTGCTTGATCAGAAAAGAGGAAGATGCTAGAAGACATTAAGTCAATTCACTTGAAATACTTTGTTTGAGAGACAGAGTAAAAAGATGCTGAAGTTTTACTATTATTTAACGGGGAATCTTTGTTGAAATTTTCAAACTTTACAAAACAATGATAGTCAGTATTTTAAGTCTTCCTTTTTGTACGTGTTGGTTGCCACTCAACAATTGGGTTCTGCTGGATTTTTTCTTTCTTTTTTTATTATTGGATATATTCTTTATTTACATTTCATTTCCCTTTTTCTGGATTCCCCGCCCCCCAGATGTCCCATATGTCTTTTTCCCTCCCCCGGTTCCCCCATTCACCCCTTCCCACTTCCCTGTTCTGGTATTACCCTGCACT
>BDUI01004530.1:26645-46207 GCA_002335545.1 Apodemus speciosus
TCTCTTTTAGGACAGTTTCTCCTCCTCCTCCTCCTCCTCCTCGTCATCATCATCATCATCATCACTCTTTTGTAAGCATAAGCTGCATGGAAATCTCTTGTCCCTAGCAATCTGAAGTCTCAAGTACTCTGACATTTGGAACATCTTGAGTGATGCCATGACGGTACCTCTGCAGAGACTCTTTGCTCTCTCGACATTTAATGGATCACGATCAAAATGAAATTGCACTGGAAAGATTGTATAAAAATGCCTTTGGGCTGTTTGACAAGGTGCATAGGAAATAGGTGCCTCTGATGTTAAGACACTGATCCTTTCTCACAGGTACCTAATTATGTATGTGCAAATATTAAAACCTCTGGCAGCCGAAACGCAGGCCCAAGCATTCTATATCAGGAACCATTCATTGCCCCACATTGCCAAGCCAGCCATCCACGTGCACTAAACTACAAAGAGCAAGACTAATTTTGTATTTTACTTCTCCAGGATTCTGGATGCCCTTTCATATAGACATTGATTTAATCATTCAAATGAGAAAGGAGCAGCCATGCACACGCTATGATAAAGCCTGTGCATGGCCCACTTACTGGCTTACCACTGGAGCCAGATGTGAGACTGGGGAATCTTTCAATGGTCCTTCTGACTGACTGTTGAAGGYACACAGCTGTTCTGCTTTAATTTTAAATCTAGAGACCCGGTTCCATGTCTGAATAATTCTAACTAGCAAATAAATCACCAAGCTATGTGCTTATGAATTGTTTAATTTCATATTTGATATTAATAAAATAAACACAACATTGCAGAATAACTCCTTCATATAGGGCRCAACACAACCTTTAGTTATGGAATATAAAATTTTAATTTTTTTTATTTGGTAATGAAGTGTAAAGCAGTTTTGCTCTAGTGGACACATTACATCTAGTGTGTTAGCAAGCCCTACACTGCAAACACCAGGAGAAAGTGCTTCCAGTTATTGTTTGAAGTAAAACACACCAATACATATCTGGATGAAGATATAAACACTGACAGAACTTGAAAAATCTCCTTTTGCTTTATTCCACTGTTATTATAATTCTAACTTGCTGCTTCAAAAAAATTCTTTGTTTTGATATATACATATGTGTATATATATCTATTACATTAGTGTTATTCACCAACTAATATTATAATGCTTAATTTTCACAATTATGTAATATTTTATTGAATCAATATGACTGTTTTTTATTCAGTTTCATTATTGGTAGAGATTTGGGCTGGACCGAAGTGGTGCTTACATGAAAATTTGTAGAGTAAAAAATATTACAAGTTTATAATGTTCAGCCATAAAACCCAACATAATAAAAGTTGAGAAATAACAGAACTGAGAGCATGTCTAGGAATAGAAAGATATTATTAGATGATTACTAGGTGCAAAATGATCTCCCCTCAGAGCGCCCTTCTTCAAGCAGGAAGCTTAAACCAAGTGGTAAATGCCTCAGAGCTTGTTACAGCATTACCTTACCTTGAAGGGATATTTACCCTCCTCCCTGGGCATGGCAGCATCTATTTAAATGGCTCCAAGGAAGCTCTTGGGCTCCAGAGGCAAATTAAACATGAAATCCAGGAAGGATTGAGATTCTGGCTGTTCCTTAAACTCTGAAAGGCTCTAATTAGACTGCAATACATTTAGATGCTTCACACCGAACAGTTTACCTGTAATTGGATATCAGACACCCTAGGTAAATCCCCAAAAGTGTTTCTGTGCTCCCAGAGGCTRCCTGATGACCTGTTAATGCCAGACCCAACTGTGGGTTTTTGCATACCTAATACGTCAGAGTTTGGGTTTTGTTTCTCATATATGTGGGGTTTAACTGTGATGATTCCAAATTACATCTTCACAGGAAGTAGGATAGACATGTCTTTAGCATCAGGCAGGTCAGCAGCATGCAGGAATTGCACCAGAGGGCAGGTTTTGCAGTTAATGAATCCACACGCTAAAAACTGAAATCAGTCCTACACTGGCTTGTCTTGAATGTTTTACTACAAGCATCCCGTGTGACACCATGAAGACGAGGGTAGCATATGTATGTAGCTCTAATGACAGTCGCCTGATGCCTTTTGAGACGTGTCTATGGGAAGTCAGGATGTCACAGTTACTGCCTAATTTGCTTGGCTTTCTATAATAATTTCTACCTATCTGAGATCTAGAGAAAAGGAACCAGCTAGTTTGTCCATTTCTACATTGGGGTCCATTAGAACACAATGCTTCTTCTCTATTCCTCGCAGTGAATTATGAACGACTAGATATCTTCTGACTCTCAGCTATTGTCTCTCCTGGCCCAGCTTTTCAGTTGGCTCATATACTCTCTTATATGGAGCATACACTCTCTTAGAGGAGCAAGCTCTGCTCCCTCTAGAGTCCAGACACCTTTCTCTTCAGGATCTTCTCACTGTTCACATTATAAATAACAATAACCAGTGAAAACATAGAGACCTCATTTTATTTGCAAATTAGACTGTCATTTGCAACTTTTTAATTTGGGGGAAGAGTGGGGAGTATTGATAATGCACTGGAAGGTAATGAAAATAATTAAAGTAAAATTAGACCTCTAGTCTTCAGTCATGACACCTGACTGATGAGTGTTCAGTGGCCATATGAATCAGTGGTTGTCTTACTGGACCAGAGAAGATAGAATCCATCCCTACAGTCACAGAGAGTTTTGCTGGATCTCACTTCTCACCTAGAGGTCCAAGCTCTGTGAACATGATTCTTTCTCTGGGTCCTTACTGCTGAGAAGACCATGTTAGATGCTTTGTGCAAGAAAAAGCCCAGCTAGCCAAGCACATTCTTACCTGAATGAACAGACCAATGGTTTAGGTTTTCTTTCCTGTTTGTTTTAAACTGGGAAATTGATTAAAGAGATTTTCTGTTGGATAAAATTTGACCTGTACAACATTTTGGAAAATTATATATAATTACCAAATACTCTAAGGAAGAAGGTTAACAAACATACAGCAAGGTTACTAAGCAAAGACAGCATTATTGATTGAAGGGTTTCAGAGGGGTCCATTGCATGTGTAGCCTATGTACAAGGCTGATGTCATTAATCCTTCAGGCTGTGATGGTGTGTAGCTCAGCCTTTTATGACCAAGCTTGATTGGATGTCCTTTTCTGTCTTTGGGGTTATCTCTAAGCCCTATACAAGTCAGAAAGGAACTTGCTACATTTTTTTTTCATCTTCAGATGAAGGTAGCTATACCTGTACTAGTGTCAGGGGCCCAGTCTTTGTTGGGCTCTGATTATGTCTCAAGAGCTCTGGCTTCCCAGAATCCCAAGCTGCAGACTTCTTGTTGATGGCCTCCTCTTGTGTTGGATGTGATGTCCTCTGGCAAAAGAAGGAGGAGGGATTAAGAGCTGATTAGAGCTTTTACCGAAGAATGATGTGAAGAGGAGAAATAATCCTTTGGAATGTCAGGGCTGAATGAGATAAATCCTCATGAAGAGACTATCTGGAATCCATCTTTGTTTGCGTAACTTAGTACAAGTGGGCACACTAAAGAGTGCTGTCAAAGGGGAAATTGGTCATTTGGGGGGAGTGACAAAGGATGATGAGAAATGCACAGTCAGTATCTTAATGTACTATTGCTGTGAAGAGACACGATGGCCATGGCGACTATTATAAAAGAAAGCATTTAATTGGGACTTTCTTATATTTTCAGAGGTTTAGTCTATTATAATCATGGCAGGAAGTGTGGCAACATGCAGAAAGACATGTTGCTGGAAAAGAAGTTGAGCTTTTGAAAACCTCGAAGCCCACACCTAGTGACACACATCCTTGAACAAGGCCACCCAACTTCTAACACTTTAAAAATACTACTCACTAGTAACCAAGCACTCTGTAAGTCTATGGAGGCCATTCTTGTTCATATCACCACACTGTATTTTCCCCTTAAATTAAATTGGATGCGGTTACATGACAGTATTTACAAAACTTTATATATTTATGGTTGCTGTAATACATTGGCTTCTCAGTGACACTTTCATTAATATACATTTATTTGCCAACATAAATTCCGTTATGTATCTTAGTCAACTTTTATATTAGAATCCAAGTTTAGGAACACCACAAAACAGGTGATGTGATCCTAGTCCCATTAACATTTTGGTGATCATCTGAGATGGCTCCAGGAGACACAGAAAGGAGAGGAACTTGTTCAATGAGCGATGTATCCTTTTTGGATTTTTTGTTTTGTTTTGTTTTTTGTTYTTTTGTTTTTTGTTCTTTGTTCTTTGATTTTTGTTTTTTGTTTGTTTGTTTTTCAGAATAGGTTAAAACCTTGCAGGTATTGTCTGACCTGGAATATTCTCTGGAATATTCTACTTTAAACTGTCAAAAGCAGGAGAAAGAAAAACTCTGAGGAGGACCACGCCAGTCAGCCTTGCACGATCTCTGGCACCTTGGATGTTGCTTCAAGATGTCATGGCTCAAAGCCCATCAGCTCCTGTCACACAGCAAGGGCTCTTGATGAGCCAGTAACCTTGTGAACTGTTCTCTGGAGCAAGGAAGGTGAAATTATTTGAAAATAATTCATCCAGGCAACAAATTGGCTCATCACTCAGCTCTCGAATCTCTGTTGACCAGGCTGCCAGCATGGAAAGACTACTCCTTTTTGTAAATTTTCCTCTACACCATGCTAATTGCAGGGAAAATGCAGTTCCCATTGAGAGTAAAATAATGAAGATAATAAATGTCTAAGGAGGATTTCCAAGCACCAGGCATATTTTTTCATACAATATCTGTCTTTTAACAATTGGGCTTGTTAGAGGAAGCTACTCCTCTACTATATGAAGCAGAATGGACTTCTGAGACATTAGTAAAGTTTACTGGTTACACTAGTGGTCAATTAAGAAAGCCATATTCAATTTAAAGAAGGGTACAGGTTCAAAGAGGGCAATTGGAATAAAAAATAAAAATTTCAAGAGATACAAATATTCACGTCACAATAAAACCTAGAATTTTGTATAATAAATAAATAAATATGTGTTCATGTTTATGTGAGTCTTTTTGTTTGTATAAAAGGCTAGCTATTTTTCTCAGGTATGTGGGTTTTTTTTTTCTGCTACTGTGAAAGCAAAGTTATAAAAAGCATAAAGTAGAAAAATCCTTATGCAGGATTCTAATACAGGAGGACTCATTTTTAATGTCTTATTTTTGTGTTTGCTTATATGAACATGAGTTAATTGATCACTTGACATTGCATCTCAGAGGAAAAAATGTCTTATTCTCTGTACTCAAAAACGCCAGCATGTTCTTGTTGCTTGTGTCATTTTAGATTATTGTTTGTAAGTGTCAGCCTTCTTTATCTGTAATTCACCTTTGAGTTCTTCAACAAAATGAGAACTTGAATGGGGAAGGGTAGGAATAGGAGTTGATCCTTAGGAAGATAGAGCTAGAGATTTAGGCAGAACAATAGATCAGGAAAGAGAGCCAGGAATCAACAGTATGCAGTCATTTGAACAGGCAGTCATGTGAGCAGATTGTCATGGGAAGGAGAAACTTCAGTTTGAAGGGAGAAAGGAGGGAAGGAAGACAGGAGAGAAGGAAGGAGGAAGGGAGCAAGGGAGGAAGGGACAGAAACCGAAACTGAAACCGAAACCGAAGAAACAGAAACAGAAACAGAAACAGAAACAAACAGAAACAGAAACAGAAACAGAAACAGAAACAGATAGACAGAAAGAGAGACAGACAGAGATAGAGAGATAAGGATAGATCAGTATGTCCTTACAACGTTGCAAAAGCTCTAGGAGTTTCTGCACTCCCACCCGTGTCCCAGTTCTCATTTCTCTAAGCAGTCATTTCCTGTGGGGAAGGAAATGTTTTTTTGTTTGTTTGTTTGTTTTTGTTGTTGTTGTTTTTTATTGTTTTTTGTTCTTTTCTTCAAATGATGAGCTATGGCCTTATTGGAGATGAAATTGACCATGAGAGAGCTATAGCCTGCATGAATTATGAGGAGGAAAAGACTGAGGTATGACTTTCACTGGAGATGAGGGGGAACATGGCTAAGGTATAACCTTCATTGGAGAAGAGGGGAACATGCTTTTAGAGGATGAAATGATTCACTATATCAATCTTACTTTTCCAGAAGCTCATATCCCTCACTCTGCTCTTCTGGTTTTCTACTCTAGGGTCACCAATAAATAAGTATTGATTTTTAGTGTGGTGTACATGGAGACATCTTTTAGATTGGTCTGAATCAATTATCAATGCCTGATACTATTCTCATAAAACTTGCTGCTTAGTCAGTGATTATATGTTCAACACAATTTTGTACAACTTTTTTCAGGTTTTTATTTAACCTCAGAATTTTTATCCCTTTTGCTTTTATCTTTACAGTCTAAAGGAAAGAATAGTTTCATTTGATTTTCTTGCATGCTAATTTAAATTTCCATATTTTAATATATAATCCATAAACACTCTGTTCTTTGTTCTTTTGACTTATTTTATTTTTGCAATGATAATTTCCAAAAACCTTCCTTGATGCTCTTTCTTGTATCTCTATCTTTCCTCTTTCATTCTCTCCCTTCCTTTAAACTGTCCTACATCTCCTCTCTGATTACAGTATCTCTTGTGAAGAATCACAGTTACACTCAAGTCATGTTTGCTCCTGGTACTAACTCTTTCTCCTTAATGACTGCTGAGTGTTAACCTCTAAGTATCATTTGCATATGGTCTCAGTTCTTCTGTGAGATTCTACAAGTTGATCAAGTTTGTTGTCCTGAGTGTTTCATAAGCTTTGAGGGAAACCTTTGCTTTCCTGGCAAGCAACAAGAATTTCAATTATGTGGCTTTGTCCCACCCGACCCCCCCAAAAACCAAAACAGAGCAAAGTGTTAGGTTTGTGGCTAGGTAGGGTATCACACAAAAATTTCAAAAACTTTCTTCCCTTTAGAGGCCAAGTACGTAAAACAAATGTTTGAGGCTTATGTGAGTTTAAAGAAAAAAAAATGATGGCTACTAAAATGAACGGTTGAACCATATCTAAAATTCTTCTGAGCAAATAAATCTTCCACTGTAATGAGGCATGATCCTGCCTCTACTTGTCCAATTAATGAATGTTCTTTCCTGGCGTGTGTGGAGGTTATCTTGAAGTTAGTAATTTTCCTTTGGGTGAAATACTTTATGTAGGACACTGCCCTGCTTCTGCAGCAGGAGGACTTGCTTTGAATGTCTCCTAGGTCAGAATTCCTAATTATTTTCTGAGAAGCAAACTTGATTTGTAGTTTGTCTTGAGGGCAAATACTGCTGCCTGCTGATAGGAAAATTCAGGAGACAGTATTTTTTTAGGAGCAATTATTAATTGCTACCTTGGCCTGGCAAGTTGCATTATTATTTATCATACAGTCACTCCTGCTTTACCCCTGCATGTGTGAGCATTATTCCTTTCCCAGCAATGCTAGCCTTGGTGGTAAATGTTAACCATTATGGGACACATAACATATGTAGAAAGAGACCTTGGGAACACATTTCTGCCACTTGCTTATTAACCGAAGGCATAGGGCATCACCTTTAGGGTCTGACAATAAATAGTAACTTATTTTGTCATTCCTGTTCATTTTCTTTTTCTATTTTATTATACCACGTCCATCCTTATGGGTTTAAGATGCCATCATCTTGGGCTGATGAGAGAAGATAATTTTGTTCTCTCATCAAAAGGACAGCTGATTAAATTGACTCTTATAATACTTAAGGGTATTTGTAGTATTTAATAAACCAAACCTTTTATTGACACAATGAAAATAAAGGGGTGAGTGATTTTTTATGAGAACATGAGAGAATATTTTGTAAGGAAAAAATAAGATTATTTCTGTTCAAAATAAATAAGGAAGGGAGAAAAAACAAACCCATAACTGTTGACAATCTTAAGAATAAATTCCTGCTTCCCTGCCAATCAAAGATAAATTCAAGAATTGCTTTGAGTTAGAAAGGAATACTAACATTGGCATAAAGATGACCTCAGGGAAAAGACATTATCAAGATAAAACCTTGCATGGTACCTTCTATTCTGGATAGAATATTTGGATTAACCTGCCTCCAGATTACAATTTCATCTGCCCAAGATGATTCTTAAAATAAAAATCTGTCCTCTCATTGGCCCAAGAAGCTCAAAGCCATATCTATGGAGGTTGTAGAATAGAATAGAAAAATAAATAAATAAATAAATAAATAAATAAATAAATATGAAAAAGAAAGTAAAAAACAAAGTAATTGACCAATGTCCTCACAACTTGCACTGAACGCACCTGAATGCCTGTTTTAAGGGTATAAAATGGCCATGAGACACAGACATAGGACTCATTATTATTGTGTCAAAACATTGAGAAAAGCAACGTAAGGCAAGGATTCATTTTAGCTGACAGTTGAAGGATGCAGTCCACATTGATGGAGAAGGCATGACAACAAGGTAAGCTACAGCTGTGGCTGCAGAAGAGCGAGGCAGCTTGTCATATTGAGACCTCCATCAGGAAGGAAGCATGAAGTCCTGAATTCTGCTTCTCCATTGGTTTTGTTCTTTTGATTCCGTTTTGGATTATAGCCTGAGATGATGTTGGCCACATTCCGGCTAGGTTTTTTGTTTTCAGTCAAAGCTCTTTGGAAATGCCCTCATAGGGTGTGTCTTCTAGTGATTCAATTGTCTGCCAGTTGGACAATCAAAACTGAGGCTGGAGAAATGGTTCTATGGTTAGATGTGTTTGTTGCTCATGCAGATAATATGGATTAGTACCCAAATTAGAGGTCATAGTAATACCCATAGTTCTAAGTGCAAAGGATCTGATAACCTTTTCTGATCTCAGATAGCACTCACACAAGTGTGTGCAGATGCATGTGCGTGCATATGTGACTCCCTCCTTAAACAAACATTTTAGAAAAAATCAAACCAATCTTTGAAAAATATTAGCCAACATGGAAACCTGATTTTTGAAAGACAAAAGCAGAGAAACAAGAATAGCAGAAGAACAAGCAAATAACCAAACTAAAGAAATCAAACAAACAAAAACAAACAAACAAACAAAAAAAYATCTAAACCTTAAAAGCTATGAAAGGAGTGTGCTCTGACTCAAGTGAAGAGATATATGCCAGAGTTACTCTCAGAAAATGAAACATGTGCTTTGTTCCTGCAGGTGGGCCATTTCAGATAAACAAGGATAGGTAGCTTCTGAGATTAGAGGTCTCTGGATGAAGGCATCCTGAATCTTGACCTATCAACAGTGAAACTGCTGAAGTTGTTGGGGATCAAATCTGATTGCAGCAATAAGACCTTGTGGCTCACATAACTCGTGTATTTTATGGGGTGAGAGTATTTTAGATTCCTAATCAAGCGAACAACTATGTTTATAAATGAGGGCTGCTTTGGATTTTTTTCATTCAAATGTGTGCAGTTCCTTCCTAATATCCTTGGTGACCTTAAGACCACTTTTCAGATCACTGATCTGCACTTTGATCCTGTGTCTGTGAAAACCACAGGTCATGCCTCTTTTAGGCGGAAGTGTTGGAAACACTCTACCATACCCTAGTGTGTCTTGGGCGTTGCCCCTGGAAACAAAACACCTGGGATAGACAGAGGGCGTGCTCATTTAGCCTAGGACCTGCAGTGGAAAGTGATGAGCACATGGGGGCCTGGCACAAACACAAGCTCATGTCTACTGTTGAAAGCCAACAGGATTTGAGGTACGATTGCTGAATAATATTGGCTGCTTACTGAACTGTTCCAACCCTTTACCTGTTTGTCAAGTAGAATTCGATTCAGGAAGAATCACCTGATTTGAAGAATCATTCACTCACTTTTCTTCTTCCATCGCGCAGTATTATCATGAATTCCTTCTTTTCGATTTGTTTAGTCTGTTCTTTCAGTGGATTTTTCCATAGGCATGGGGGAGGGGGGATGTACCTTCAGGATTCTGTTACCTTGACCGGGTGATTTTGCTTAGTCTCTTTTCAATCCACTAATATTTGAAAATCATGAGTCTATGGAACTATGCTAATTATCTATGTAAACATAATGCTTGTGTGATGGTGTTTAAGTGTTTCTATAGTGGTATTTCCACTGAGGCAGGGACAGATAACACTGAAACAAAACTCTATTGATAGAACGCCCACATTGCTCAGGGGATGCAGGAGCCCACTAACAACCTCAACTGCACAGGATGCCAGCAGATGTGTTTTTCCTTGAGATACTCCAAGCTCAAATGATTTGGTACAGCTGATAGGACCGATTCTAGCCCAACATAATGCCTATTATCTCCCTKGGAGCACACTGGTGTGGATTCTGTTGCCTCTGCAACACGGTGAAATAATTTAAGATATAAATGATATATCTTTGGAAAATTGATTCTGAGAAAATGGAGGCAAAAATATGCCAGGAGGAGCAGGAGCCAGATAGACGGTCTCCAGGGAGCCCTGCGGTTTAGAGGAGCAGAGTTTCTTTTTGGCTTTAAACTACATGCCATTAAGAATCCTATAAATACACTGTGGGTATTTTTTTTCAATAGCATATACTTCTGGGACCTCTTTCTCCAAGTTATAGATATTCATATTATTCTGACAGCTTCTTCTCGGATTAGAAAACTGCCCACCAGAAATTTTTCCTAGTTGTTATGACTTGGAGCTAATAAAATCATACTCTAGTCATGGACTTCTGCCCACATAGCAAGCATCTTTTAGGCACACAGTTCAACTGTGTTATTTTTGACATTTTTTTTCTTCCCTGGTAGAAGAGGAAACGTTTACAAACGTATGTTATCGGCACACACTTAGTGATGCATTATCTGGATTTTACCTGGCAATCATGTATGTAGATACCTGCATGGTACGAATTACTTCAATTGGAAATTGTGAGTGAATGTTACATACTTCTTAGATACTACTGCCAGACAAACAAAGAAAGAAATAAACAAAGTATAGGTTAAAAAAAATTAACAGCCAAGTGACTCAAAATTTTAGTCTTTCACGATGAACTCTCAAGTGTTTAAATAAGGGGTTCAATGCATACGTATGTACATACATCTCTCTCGGCATTTCCGGGATCAGGCTATTAGGGTTAGCTTCTGAAAATCATGATTTATTTTCACATAGTTACATGACTGTAGTAGAAAGCCTTGAGTTTCTCCCAATGTGGGTCTCTGTATGGCGGCGTGCTCACTGTAGCTACCTACAGAGTCTGTGATAGGACAAACCGAAGAGGAACGTACACATGATGTCATTTATAACCACAGGAGCAGCATTCTATCACTTCCTCCATATTGTATTGATCACACAACTCAACCCTGTAGAAGGATGAAGATGGAGAGGACTCTACAAGCAAGGACATGCCAGGAAGCAGCTGTCTGGGCTGTTTTGGAGAATGCTGAGCACAGTCACTGCACCACAGGTGGTGACAAGCTGAATCAATGCTGCTGGCACAGCTGGGGCGCAGGCAGAAGAGACTTGATGCCATTCCTTTTGCCTCATTGCCTCATGCTCAGGATATCAAGGCTTGCAAACTTTGATGTCTCTTCTTGGGCTTTAGAGACTTTTTTTTAGAACTGTCTTCTCTGAATTAGAAAAACTGAGTGAGAGAGAGAGAGAGAGAGAGAGAGAGAGAGAGAGAGAGAGAGAGAGATCACCACCCACTTTTTCAACAGATATTTGGAAAGAGCCCAGATGTCCCTCAAAGGAGGAATGGATACAGAAAATGTGGTATGTTTAAACAATGGAATACTACTCAGCAATTAAAAATAATGAATTCATGCATTTTGTCAACACAGATTTAAAAGTATCTGCACTACAGCACTTAAAATGAAACAACTTACTGATTGAGGAACTAATATCCCCCTTGCCTATTCAGCAGAAAGGGATTTCATATTGCTTAGTTCAAGTTTACCAGTATCTTGAGGGAACAGGTAGGGTTCCCAATGCTCACAAATTAAGCAACTCCCTCATGTACACAGGCTAAGTCAGATCTTTACTCCAGTTTTTCTCTCAGTACTATATTCATAATAGCATACAGTTCCACTTCGCAGTCATGTTATTGATTTTGACACAGTTTTTGTCTGTTCTTACATGAACAGAAACCCCCATGAGAGAAAATCATGTTTGCTTTCAACCTAGAAATAGGGAAGGATCAGGTGCCTGAGTGGGTCAACTTGATCATCAATGTGATGCTCACACATACTGTTCTCATACCGTTTACACCTTCTCCTTCAAAGGCCACCCCAGCCTTGGCTTCAGAAAACATGTCATACGTTTATAATCGTATGTTAGTGATTCAATGCTAGAAAGAAACATGATTCAATGATGTTTCTGGAAAGTAATCATTTTTATTCAAATAACCTCTAAAAGCCAAGTCTTGATTTTTGGCAATTTCTTTGAGTGATTCACAAATGCACTGCTGGTTACTATGGTTCCTGGAAAGAGACTAAGTATGCAAATGAGGGAGTTCTTGAAGCACTTGCATTTGCTTGTAGAAACACACCTGTTGTGAACGAATTCTAATTGTAGTGTGCTTTCCCAGGATCTCTCATCGGTCACACACACAAAGCAGTTTTTAATTAGGGGGACCCTCTACAGGGGGAAGCTGCTGATTTAAGTAAGGACAAAATTCCACAGAGACATACTAGCCATTGGGGATGGTTTGCTGGCTATACTTTTTCTGTTCATTTCTCCAACTTTCCAGATGCATCACAAGCTCTTTTTAAGTTTTCTACTAGTTCTGAAATGCTATACAGATTTCTCCTCCTCTGAATGAAACCATATTTAATAGTAAGAATATATGCCTATTTATTATCTAAAGACACTTGAGTCTGGAGAGATAATATAGATGCTCTTGTAAAGCATCTATATTCTGTTGCCAGTGTCTATATGGTGGATTGCAACCACCTGTAACTCCAGGTTAAGGCAATCTGATGCCCCCTTCTGCCTTCCATTGCTACCTGTGTGCACATTTAAACATACAAGGAAAACACTCATACACATAAAAACAAACTAACACCTGTTATTTATATTCCACTTTTAATAAACATAAAAGCATAAAACGAGATGTTATTCTAATAGTAAATTATCAATTCTTTTTAAAATTATCCCTCTCTCAATATAATAAATGCCAACTGAAGTCCCCCCCATCAACTACTCCCAGTATACTCCTACACATCTATTCCTCCTCTGTTTCCCTTCAGAAAAGTAAGGGCCCTTGGGTTAGGAAGTGAACAGAGTATAACAAGACACAGTAAGATTAGATACCTCTTTCAGGGCTTGGATAGACAGTCCAGTAAGAGGAAAAGGGTTCCAAGAGCAGGCAAAAGAGCCAGAGATACCCCCACTCCACTGTTAGGAGTCTAACAAGAACACGAAGCTAACAGTCATTTTAATCATTTAGCACAGACCATGTGTGTTCTGTGATGGCTGCTTTAGTCTCTGTAAATGATCACTTCTTTAAAAATTAGATAAAATTATAACTTGTTTGTATTTTTAGAAATTATTTTGATTAATGTGCTTTTCAGTTAAGGAAATTGTGGCTCAGAGAGTCTAGGCAGTTTGTTAGGAACCATTATTTGTTCTTAATGTGGGCTCCATGCTCCACTGACGAAATCACAGGTGATTTCCTCAGGGATGTAGCTTTAACTATAGCTGTCCGTGTCTCTTCACTGCATTCCAGACTCAACTACCCACTTGACTTCCAGACTCAACTACCCGCTTGACTTCCTAGCATCTTTTCTGTTATATAATAAGGACATCATGTTTATTATATTTACTGAGAAGCTGACACATTTCACCAAAGCCTGTTCCTTTCTGTCTTGCTCATTTTACTGAAAGATAATTGAGTTGATTCTTCCAGCTCCTGGACCAAAGATTTGACATTGTCTTTGATGGCCTACAATCAATCTCTGCCTCCCTTCCTCCCCCTCTCTCTCCCTCTCCCCCATTACCTTCACTTTCAAAATAATACATAATAAAATATACAAAATGATACACAAAATTACAAGTTCTTACACCTTTTCTGCTCCGACCTTTATTTTGTCCATGTCAACATCATCTGTCACCTACGCATATAGCGTTAGAAAACTTTTAGCAACCTCTAAGGTCTCCCACATCTTACTTTGTCTTTCCTAAGGCTTCATCATGCAGGAGCCTGAGCAATTATTTTAAACTCAGCTTGTACCCACCCTTTAATGAAGCTGTCCTGTAGAGCACCTAAAGGAGGGCCTACATGGGCTTTAGCATTCACACTTATTCTTTCCTGTTGGAGATTTCCTCTCTCAACCCAGCCCCATTATTTTTGCTAATGTCTTCTAAACTCCTCTTGCGGTTAGTTTTGCATGTTTTGCTTGTGTCTCATTGCTTCCTTTCAGTGAATTCTTTAAGTGATCCTGGTAGGCTGCTCTTTCCCAGACAACTGTCTAACTCTAAGACATTCTCGACTCTCCGTGTGATAGATTCTTAAATGTCTTTTGATGAGAGCTTATCTGCCACTTTTTCAGTTACTGAATCTCTGATCTTTGATAAACAATACAGGTGACATTACATGGCACTTATGCTGGTTCAATTAAAAATCGTAATTATTGAATGAGYGAATGAATTCTTTTTGCCAATTTCTAGAAATATACCTGCATATTAAAGTCTTTCGAAAATATATAAATACCCTCATTTATCTTATATGTAGACACATAAGCAGAGGCATCATATTACAAAAGGAAATACATGTTTTGGGATATGAGTTAGTGTTATTTACTAACCTAACTGTCTTGTAATTAACATACCTCATGATTAAAATTCTATAAAAATAGTTTCTCATGCAACAAGTGTCAAGTCAATTACATATCTAATAGCACTATATTTTCTGTTTTGAAAGAAAATGATAAATTATTTGACAGTTGTAACAAGATTGGTGGCCCTTACAGTGAGAGAAAGCAAGGTGACATGGATTTTATTAACATCCTCAGCTACAGAGAATAGAATATTTTAATATGCATAGAAAGTTGTAGTTTGGTTCATAATTTGCTTGAGACCATCCAAAACCCAACTCCATTTAGTCCACTCCCTCATGTGACTTCTGGTTTATCACTAAGAATTAGCTTATTCATAAGATTAGGAACTCAATTGTTCACACACAGTTTGAGGTGTCTCTTATGTAAGGGATACTCTCTTTATTCCTCAAACTCATCTTAGAGCTGAGCTATGATAGATTGAGCYATGATACCTGACATGGCTGAGAGCCAATAAATAGCATGAATAATAACATAGGGCACTGTGAAAATCTCTGAACACAGTACAAAGTGGTTCATCAATTTTGTTGCATTGTCTCTTTGCTGCAGGAGTCCAGTGAATTCTTTCATGTCCACTTCTAGCAATCAAGCCATTGACTGTTGAACTTCTCTTTGAATAGCAATATGTACAAGGAGATGCTTAATAAATGCCGTTAGAATATGATTGCCTGTGTTTAATATTTATTGAGCCCTTATAGGGTCCTTGAGACTTTGGTCCAGCATGAAACAATTTGAAAAAGCCTGTACCTAATTAAGAAAAACATAGTTCCTCTTCCMAAGGAGCTAATCTGCTAGCAAAGACAGCATTGTCATGGGTGCAGAGAGAAAATTAATTTTTTTAGCTAAGTGTAGAAAACAAGTACCTTTATGAAATGACAGGATTTATTTTCTTCTCTCAACTTGTTTTCTTTGTGACATCCTCACGTTACATGTCTGGCAAAGAATTAAGGCACAGAAACCTGGAAAACGGACAAGGCGATGAGGCAACAGAGAGAAAGGGATGATAACAGATGGTGTGGTGGTTGCTATAGAGCTGGAGGGAAGGGGTGCTTATGGGAGAAAAGCAATGTCTTCAAGTGGTTGCTATGTTTCTAGGTTTTGCAATAATCATAATGTACCTTCATCACCATGATTAATTAATATTTAATTCAAGTAGTGAAGGAGACCACATAGGAATGATTCAGATATTGATTTCCTTTCCTTTGGACATGCTGCAAAACACATCTGTGATAGAGGGCAAGTTTGGCATGGATTTCAAACCTTATCATAATTTATTAGGAAAGGATTCAACAGGCATCCATATTTATACTGGCAGACGTTGGGGGACAGGGAATAAACTGGGAAGTGATTATGAAGTATAGTTCTCTTTGTTCTTATAATGCCAAGTGAATTTCATTTTGGTTATTATTGTTCATTGTCATTACAGATCTTTAATAAATAGATTCAGCATAGGAAGACTTAAATATGTGTGGAACTCACATCCATGCATATAAAAATAAGCCTTTATGCATTTAGACCAAGAAAACAATTGGCATCTTCAATCTACACACCACAAGGCTAACTTTTCTTGTATTTATTTATATTTAAAGCGTTATCATATGGTCATCATATTACATATTATGCTGACTGTACACTAAGGGTTTACATAAAAAGCCAAAATCCAGAGGGTAAACTAAAAAGTAAAATTTTAAATTTTAAAAGTAAAAGCATGCCCAATAAGTGTTAATCCCTAAAGCTGTGCCTAATTAAAAAGTCGAAATAACAGCAATGGTGCAGTGGAAAATATCAGTGAAAAATATCAAGACAGAAATGATGAAAATGGGCCAAGGAGTCAAAGATACTACTGTTTTGGAAGCCAGTTAATAGAGACAGAAGCAGCTTTAGAACAAAGTGTCTGCCCATACACACACATACATACATACATGCATACATGCTAGTGCACACACACAAGTACACAGACATGTAGACACATGATCATGTGCACACAAATGATCAAATGCACATGCATGAACACACAAACAACTGTACCTATGTAACATAGCTTACTTGACACTAAATAAATATGTTGAATCATAGGAGTCAATGTAGATTCCCAGCATCATGTGAGAATTTTTAATTGTTTTTATCAAAACCAATTTAAATGATGATGGACTGATGGTATAGGCTTATAATCTCAGTTATCCAGGGGAGACTCAGGTGGGAGGATTATGTATTCAGGAAAAGCCTGGACTTCAGAGTAAGTTTGCTTCAATCTCAGAAAGATATGTGTAAAAGGGGGTTGAAAATATATTTCAGAGGTAGAGTATTTTCTAGAACTCACAAGCTCCTAGTGCCAGTGATCAGAAACTAACAATCAACAGAACAAAACCTTTCTGGGATGAAGACAATCCATGTCCCATCTGCCTGGCATCTTGGTGTCTCTGCCATGGATTCCATTTCTGACTTTGCATCACTCCACTTTGTAGTCTTTTTACCTCAAAGCTTCCTTCCATGTGCTTGTAGTATCTTTTCGTATCTGATTCATCCAAACAGATGCAAGCTCCCTAAATTCTTCTACGTTATGTTTAAATCGTTCCTATGAAAGCCATCCGACCACACTGCTTGCTTTGTGTTTCAGTATTTGTCTTCCTCTGAAGTGGAATAGGAGTTTGTTTCAGATTGATCTTACTTGTTACTGCCTATCCTGAAGTACTTGACACATGTACCTTCTCCAGTCAGAAAGAAGTGAAATTTAGTTGTGAGATTTGTGAAGAGGGAATAAAATATTTGGGTTTGCTCTATGCCTGGGAGTTCCTGTATATTCCAATCTAAGTGCAACTGTGTCTGTGGGTACTTGGTCTGCTGAAGACTTTCAGCTATACTAATAATATAAAGGTACAACTAAGCATCCTTGAGTATATTATGCACAGGGAGACAAGGATAAGCAACCCTGCACTATTTTACTGTAGAAATGCTTTGCTCTTTGGAGGTAATGCACTAGCACAGTGAATATGTCTATGTAACTTCATTGACTTTTCTGTGCATCCTAGACTTCTGCCCTGATGTAAGATATCGATGTTTGAGACATATTGCTCAGTCTCTACTTAGGCAATTGTTTTTGTCAGGTGAGACTACCCAGTCATTTCAAAATATTCAGTAAGCTTTTAATTTTGCTTCTCAAAAGAGATGAATGAGTGAACTGACCACAGATTTTGCTTTCAAGACTTTCCTAATGCTACTGTGGAGTTGTTGAAATGTATTAAGGTGGCAGGGTGGGGGAGCAAGGGGGCGATCATGAAATTTTCAGGAGGCCTGAAAGATGAGGTTGGAGGAGGCTTCTTTCTTGGTACCTGAGGCAGAGTTAAAATTTTAGAGAATGTGGGAAAGAATAATGCATGAAAGAAATTGCAAATGTAAGAGGAATTGGAACATCACAGTTGTCTTCCAGAAGCACATCCTAATTTCCCCAAAGGATGGTTGCTTTCCCAAATCCCTTAACTATTATTAACCATATCTTCCTAGTCACTTCCTCCTCCTATCAAGTATATGACCTTTAAGTAAGAGCAAATCCTATGATAGGAGAAAGGAATACACATACAATACACATGCATGTGCATGCGTGCATGTGCACACACACATGCACACAATCATACAGAGACACTTCTATAATGACCTTTCTTTCCTCATGCTTGTTTCTTCCAACCTCCCCAGCATATGAGAAGTAATGCTGTCAGTTGTAGGAGAGTTTGGTCTGTTTCTCAGTGAAGGGGTAAGGGGTTGTTGAAAACAATAACAGAAATATATTCTGTGTTGCTCCGGGAGCTCCCTGCTCAGTACTTAGAAGCACATGGCTGACACTTGAGATTGAGGGTTTGGGAGTTAACCAGTGTGCATTAAAGCTTACCAAAAATGTTCCCTTGGGGAATTAGTCATTTTAGTGAGACAATGAAATTTCATTGACTGAGTGGGCTAAACAAAACTTTAGCAAAGGTGTTAGGGAGCCGATAGAGGAGATGCAAGAAAATTATTCTATAATCAATGCATTGCTCAGTCTACTTTACTTATGGGACAGATTGTTTTTCTCTTGTGCCAGTCTTTGAGAGTCCACCTTGAAGACCTATACCCAGAGCTGGGCTTGGGGTTTTACTTTTCCTGCCTGTTTCCCTAACTATTGGCAACAACCTCTGGAATACCCAAGGATCAACATGCATATATTGTCACAGCATATTTCCCCATGAGATGATATTTTTCATCTTGGAATGGATCTTTTCTGTGATACTGCTTCAGCATAAGCTGAGTTGATGAGTTATATCAAACCATAGACTAACTGAAACTACCTGCATGACTTTCCCAGCAATACTTTATTCCTTAAGAAACAAAACATTCAATATTCCAGATGTATTTGAAAATTGCTTTTTCTAACTCTATAAAGAACTGAGTTGGTATTTGATTGCATTGAATCTGTATATTGCTTTTGGCAAGATGGCCATTTTTACTATTTGAATTCTGCCAATCCACGAGCATGGAAGATTTTTCCATTTTCTGAGGTCTTCAATTTCCTTCTTACCTGAAGTTCTTGTCATATAGATATTTCACTTGTTTGGTTAGAGTCACACCAAGATACTTATATTGTTCATGGCTATTGTGAAAGGTGTCATTTCCCTAATTTCTTTCTCAGCCTGCTTAAGCTTTGAGTATAGGAAGGCTACTGATTTGTTTGAGTTGATTTTATAACCAGCCACTTTGCTGAAGTTGTTTATCAGCTGTAGGAGTTCTCTGGTGGAGTTTTTTGGGTCACTTAAGTATACTA
>BDUI01004531.1:42161-64005 GCA_002335545.1 Apodemus speciosus
CCGACTATTCGTTTCCTTTTTAGGTGTGCCTGAGCTACCTTCCATTTCCTAGGGACACTCATTAGTAACTGTTTGCTGGGAAGAGGACATACCTCTTGCTCTACATCCAATTCATGATAGCAAAGATGGTGGCTAAACTTCTGAGGTCTCCAGCTCACCTGTATTCTATGAAGAAATAAAACTGGCCAGTTAAAATTAATCAACCTGAATCTCAACTCTAATCCAAAGGCTTTGGCAGTTACTATTTTGGAAGTCTGCATTCTAGATCAGATACATGCAGAAAAGTCCAGCTTTGGAATAAGGCTTTATCGGAGCACAACTGCACTTATGTATTACATGCAGACTGCTGTGACTGAGACCAYATGGCCTACAGAACCCAGCTACCTGGCCCTTATAGAAAGAACATTTGCCAGTCCCTACCCTAGCTCCTTATTCCCCCTTCCTAGCTCCGCTACCCGTAAAGGCCTTGTAACTATCGTAACCAGCTCTTCTCTAACAGGATAAGAGGGTCATCGCCTTCCAGCTGTGGCTCCAGCCCAYTGAACATCACAAGCACGCCTCCCCCTGATGCCTCGTCTCCAGGAGGCAAGAAGGTAAGCATGATGACTAAGAGAGCCTCTGTCCACATCCTGAAACTCTAGAGGCTGGAGGACTACAGAACTGCTGTGCTGTYTGGTATAAGTCAAGACATTCTTTCCTCCTTGAGATGAGCACACCTGCATGCAGCTGGGACTTAGGGAGGCTTGCTGACTTGCTCGGGTGGGGGTGTGTACTCCATGTGCATCTGGGAGAGCAGGAAGAACATTCTGAGGAAAGAGGGACTGTCATTCTTTTTAAGGGCACAATTCAAGACTTCCTTTGAGGGAAGGGTTGAGACCTTACTGCCAGGAATTTCAAGAGAATGGATACCAGTTAGTTAAAAGCAAAAGTATTAGGCACACATCGAAAGTCAAGCCAAGCTTTAGAGCTGAACATTTGGATATTTGTCACTAATATGTGTCTCTATGATGTGATAGTAACAGTCTCAAGTCTCCAGCCCTCAGGAAGAACTGTCTAGAAGATGACACTATAGAGATTTATAGAGGTCTGGAAAACACCTATTTTCCTCTTCTAGAGAATTTGCAAACCTATGTAAATTATACTAATTTTAAGTTAAAAATCTATTAATATCACCCAGGATCAGGAGGCACAAGGAACTTTGTTGGTGAACTCTTCTCCCCACCCCCCATCCCCTAGACACAGACTACGAGAACGAGCTCAGGTGTGATTCTCAAGAGACAAACACCAGAAGCAAAGCAAAGCAGAACTTTTCAAAAGTGGGCTCCTTACAGGCTCAGGCTGACCCGGTCTGGTGCTGTCCGGGTGGGTAAGGGGGTGTCTGAGATGAGAGGAGGAAGGGCCACTGATTCTGCTTGAAGTGAGTCTCAGCAGGTTTCCATTTGAAAAGGGTCTCTATTCCTCCAGGGAATTGAAAAGCAAGGGCACCGCCATAGAGAGTTCGAGCCAAGCTGCTAGTTATGCAATTGCTCAAATCTTCCAAGCTCCCTGTTTCCTTATTATGAGGCTGATCCTGGCAGGAGAGCAGTGCTCTCTGTCACTGTGTTCTACCACAGGACAGTGAATGTGGACGTGCCTGGCCCTTGGGAATAATTCAGAAAATACCATCAGTAATGTGGCCTGCAAACCGACTGCCTGCCGCTGTGCTTTGGGCTCCACTGTCCCTATCCCCCTTTGACTTAACTCACCTTTCAGGCAGCTGGCATCTTGGTGTGGTCCACGCTTATCTCCGGGACAACTTTCATATATATACACACATGGAAAATCCAAGCTCTCCTGAATTTTAACAATCCAGGCCTTCAGATGAACAGCAACTACCACACCCTGTATCATAAAGCCCGAAGTGTTTTTGAGGTGTTTATGAAAAAACTTTCCTCTTTCACTGGCTTTTAAAAATGGGTCTAGAATAAAAATGGAATCTTTTTTGTATAAGTCCTTGGCAACAGGACTCATGAGAAAAGYATGATTGAGTTAAAAATAACTGCAGCATTAAATGGCTCAGCAAACCAGGGCAGAGGTGGCCCTTCAGTCAATTTCAGTCTTGTCATTTAGCCCGAATTGTTTCATGCAGATCAAGCTGAAAAGGGGAGACTGGGTGAGCCCCACAGATCCCTGGGGAGTTAGGACATGCAGGGGGCATCAAGCCAAGTTAAGCAGGATTGTCACCTTTTGAGAGACTCTCTAGACCCTTTCAAGGATTTGCCAAGTCAAAGCTATTTTCATAACAATGCTAAAAAGTTACCCATTGTTTTCACTGTGTATCTGTTTGCACTGATAATCATAAGAACCCATGTCACCAAACTCTTAGAAATCATTGTATTCTTCCCTGCCACACACAATAAAATGTACGCCAGCTTAACAGCGTCTTTGATGAAACATCAGAAATGACTAACAGAGAGCCTGCAAGAGATGGCCCAGCTGTTAAGAGCACTTGTTAAGAGCACTAGCTGCTCTTGCAGAGGACCCAGGTTTCATTTTTTTTTCTTTTGGATTTTTTTCAAGACAGGGTTTCTCTGTATAGCCTTGGCTGTCCTCGAACTCACTCTGTAGACCAGGCTGGCCCACCTGCCTCTGCCTCCCAAGTGCTGGGATGCGCCACTACTGCCCAGCCCATGTTTGATTTCTTAACATACACAGCTGTTCACAACGGTCTGTGACTCCAGTTCTAGGGGATCTGACACCCTCTTTTGACTTCCATGGGCACTGCACATGTGATATACTTAATATATATTTATATATAAGCAAAACACTCATAAAAATTGAAATGAAGAGACTATTAAAATGAAAAAAAGGAGCTTTACTGCATACCTACCATTATTGTTGCTTCATATCTGTGTGGTCCTATCACAAGCCGAACTGGCTGCTCCTTCCCGTATTTTTGCCACTTCAAGGAAAACAAGTGGTAGTGATCAAATCTGGGCTTTCAGTCAAGACTGGGAKTTTTAGGAAGTTTGTGCCTGCTGTGTAGACCCCAATTGCTCCCTCAAATTTACACAATGGCACGATGACAAGTTTCACATTACCTTAAAAAGAACTCTATAAGTTAGCGGTTCTCAACCTTCCTAATGCTGTGACCCTCATGTTGTGGTGAACCCCAACCATCGAGCTATTTTTCTTACTACTTCATAACTATAATTTTGCTGTTACATGTTGTAAATATTTAGTATGCAACCCGTGAAAGGGTCATTCGACCCCCCCCCCCAAGAGGTGGTGCACAGGTTGAGAAAGGCTGCTATAAGTGATCAGTACAGGATGTTTCAAAGTCACCCAAGACCAGTCCATTCTAAGTGAACTAATACCCTCTAAGAGATCAGTGTAGATGATTTCAAAATCACCAAAGAAATATCCTTTCTGAATGCCATGGATTTGTAACATAACAGGCACTCCACAGGATTCCGCACTATAGTGAACATTTATGAGACATGTACTTACGTGCTGTGCAGTCATCAAAGAATGACAAAATTKGTGAAAAGGTGAGGCCTCATAAAACCACATATCTGTTGGGGGCTAGCATTGTCTTCATACATGTCAAATTACATTTACACAGACTGAATGGAACAGGTGTGAGAATCTAGCTGAACTTTCTTAAGCCAGGCATTATATTTATGTTATAAAACATTAACACACTTCTGAAWTTTTTTTGGTAATGTGTGCCTTTTCAGTAAAATACTTTTATTCATGCTAATACATAGTTTATGTTTCAAAAATCATGTTATTTATATGAATGTACCCTACCTAAAACATTCTGGGGGCGGGGAGGGCTACTTAGTCATCTTTTTTTTTTTTTTGGTTTTTCGAGACAGGGTTTCTCTGTGTAGTCCTGGCTGTCCTGGAACTCACTCTGTAGACCAGGCTGGCCTCGGAAATCTGCCTGCCTCTGCCTCCCAAGTGCTGGGATTACAGGCGTGCGCCACCACGCCCGGCTCTTTAGTCATCTTTAAGATGTACAGGGACCCCATACTGCACACTGAACTGTAAAGAACAAAGCTGCAGTGCCATCTGCTGGCCAGGCCTGAAGGCAGTGTTCCTGACACCTAGCAGCCACTGTCTCCTTAGGCAGAACTGTCTAAACACCTCTCCAAGGCTGCTGCTGAGGCTTAGCCCAGGGCAGGGAAGCGAGGCAGTCCAGGTCAGGGTGTGGCTGCTGGAAGGCGGGAGTGGGGAGTGGGATTTTAAAGAGTTTGATTTCTCCTATGGAGGAATGATAGCAATGATCACATCTTAGGAAGAGAAAATCAGAGGCTACTTAATTTAGTGCCTCTGGTATACCTGATGATCAAAGATTTGTTTTCTTGTCCTAGTTGTTTCTCTTCACAAACTGTTATTGACTTCAAATACTTCAGCAGCTATCTGTTGGCATGTGCCGCTCACTACCTTACAGGGCAACCTGGGCTCACTGATGTTTAAGCCTGGGCTTTAAATACATGGGCGGTGTGATCCTGGAGTGCTGATTTACCCAGCTTTTGTTATCTTCATGTACTGTGTAGAGAAAATACACTATGTAGAAGCAGTTTATAGGGGAGAGGCTGTTCCCCCTCATCATGACTGTTCTAACAGGTCCTTGCTTGATAGGGGAAAAAAAATAGGAAATTGAACCCATTTTAAATCCCTCCCACCCACCATCTTTCATCTTCTTAGTAATGTTGCATAGGATAGTAATTAACAATTCTATTTGTGTGGGAAACTTTACATTTTCCTCTTTTATTTGCAGATTCTAAATGGAGGGACTCCAGACATTCCTTCCACTGGCCTATTACCAGGGCAGGCTCAGGAGACCCCAGGTTATCCCTATTCTGATAGTTCTTCTATTCTTGGTAAGTCGCATTATCATCCACCTCCYTGAGTGACAAGTTTGCAAAGCATCTACTACCAAGAGGGTTTAAGAACTGATTATGTAAAGCAAGCTAGTTTTGAAGCAACTGATAACAAAGTGTATGTCTGAACTGTTTAAATACTCCAGTGATCCACGTGCATCTAGAGCAACCCAGACAGGTTTTCTCCCACATGGTGTGTAGTTTTCCAGAGGGAGAACCCATGCAGCTTCAGAGGTACTGAGTCACCCRCCGACTTTCAGCACACCCAGCCTCTTCTCAATCTACTCTCCTACCTTCTCCTATACTAGGTGCCATTATTTTTACAACCAACTATTGACTAACTCGTTACCAAAATACTAAAATGGGCTCAACTCAAATTATCGAATTTTAAGAATTTTTGCCCTTAATTTTTAGATTTTTTTTTCTAAAAGGCAGTAAAAACAAAGAGTTATGACAATGGAATACCCCAAATAACCCTTACTCTTGTTAACTATAACTTCCTTTTAGTGTGTTGAGAAGTTGCTTTCCAAATGTGTGCTTTAGTATTTTTACTGACAAGCCTTTCTTCCTTCCACAGGTGAGAACCCCCACATAGGCATCGATATGATAGACAACGACCAAGGATCAAGTAGTCCCAGTAACGACGAGGCAGCAATGGCTGTCATCATGAGTCTCTTGGAAGCAGACGCCGGGCTGGGTGGTCCCGTTGACTTTAGTGACTTGCCATGGCCGCTGTAGACACTACATTTTGCTTTGGCAACAGCTACAGTATCAAAGTGCATTACTGGTGAAGTTTTACAGTCTGTGAAGCTTACTGGATAGGGAGAGAACAGCTTTTATGTACTGACTCTATAAAAGCCATCTCAGAGCCATTGATACAAGTCAATCTACCATGTGTAACTTCAGACAAAGTGGAACTAAGCCTGCTCCAGTGTTTCCTCATCATTGAGTTTGGGCTAGCTGTGGATAGCTTGCATTAATTGTATATTTTGGATTTTGTTTGTGTTGAATTTTTTAATCATTGTGCACAGAAGCATCATTGGTAGCTTTTATATGCAAAATGGTCATTTCAGATGTATGGTGTTTTTACACTACAAAGAAGTCCCCATGTGGATATTTCTTATACTAATTGTATCATAAAGCTGTTTATTCTTCCTTGTAAGAATCCTTTACTATAAATATGGGTTAAAGTATAATGTATTAGACAGTTAAATATTTTTAATAAATGTTTCCCTTGTTCTATAAGTACTGTTCCCATTTGATGATTAGGGAGAAAATCTCCATATGCTCCAGGGCTGGCTCCATTTCAATGGTGGTCTAAACACATTCCTGCTGATGTGTTGACAGTGTCCTCTGCTCTTGTAACAACTTCCTCCATGCTACCAGCTTAGACATATTATAAAAATAGTTCACTTCCAAACTGTAGCCACCTCAACTTATATGAAAACAAAGATATTAACTCCAATTTTCAGTGCTTTGATTTCAAGATTACAAGCTAGTTTCTCTAGATCTGCAGTTACATGGTGCTGCTCCAGTCCCTTCCCAGGGTTAGACATAAGCAACATCTACCTTCTTTCTATGGTCCCATCAACAAACTGAGATGTGATTCCACCAAACTAAAGTTCACTCTGAAAACCAGTGGGTTTCCTGGGCTTCTATACAGAACATAGGTGAGAGGTTCCCTACAGGGGTGCTCCTACTCACAAAGGCCACACTAGAAAGCCTTCGCCCAGATGAGAAAATGGGTTTCCCATAGACATCCAGATGCAGCCTTCACCCCTTTCCTCGTCTTCCCCACYCTTATATACTCCCATTTCTTCCCTAAGGCCATGTCCAGTTAAAGGCAGAGTTGTATAGAACTGGAGGTGGAACAGCTGGACACTCAGGTGAGGAGGGTCCATACCTTCCCGGGGGGAAAGAAAGTCAAAAAGCCTAGTTAGGATGTCCCTGCAGGCAGGCATCTAGTTAGGATGTCTTTGCAAGCAGGCACAGCGAGCACTCCAAGATGGCGATTCTGTGGCTCAGAGGACAGACAGTTCTGGACTAGTTGTATGGCTACAAAAAGTGATCTAAGACGCAAAGCACTAAAAATATTAATGATTCCTTGTTGTAAACCATAAAATATTTAAACAGTTTGCTGAATAGAGCAGCACAGATTGATTAGAAATTAGCCCTGAAAGTTGGGGTTCCTAAATACAGGCATCATTCCATTTTCATATCCTGAAAATCTTGATCAACTGCTTTGGATTTATAGTGTTTTTCCTGAATTTATAAGAAATCTAAGTGCCTCTTATACATATACGAAAGCGCTTTTAAAACTATTAGTTATATATCTATATGTATATATCAGTTATATATCTACATATCAGTTATATATCTATATCTAGTTATACATAACATACATGACACAGAATCTAGCCAAGTGTTCATAAAGTTGGTCAGAAACGTTAAAACAATGAAATTTTATTTTGATGAAAAACTCGAGTTTACAATCATTTAGTAAATGAAGAGCAAACAGTTCGTTTTCCTATCCCATAACTCTTAAGAAAAAGCATTAGTAAATAAATATATGAACAGATTAAGGATAAGGCAGACTGGACAGTAAACCACCTCTTGAGGTTCACCCTCTCTGCATGCGACTCCCTCTAACAGGGCTGCAGGGCTCTGGAGAGGAGTGAACCAACACTATACGCATCAAATTTCATCCTAATTGTTTAAATAAACCCAAGATAAATATGTTTTTGCTTGTTGTGGGCCAACTATACATACTGCACTGAGGMATACTCTGATAGAAGCACTTATGTTATACTGTGCATCACAGCTCTAAAATGGCTTCAACAGCTCCATTAACCACCATCTATAAAGTGCAACTGTAATATTCTGCATCTTACCTGGGGCATGATAAATATCAATCTACACTGAAAGTACCCCAGCTGCCAAATTCCCATCACTTCTGAGAAGACCTAGATGTGTGAAAAAGGACTGTCCCCATACAAAGAACCAATTTCACAAACCTACTGGTAAACAAATACATTTATAGAACTGGAACCAGGATGCTAAAGTTGTACTCATTAAAAAACCATTCAGCTACCTTTGGTCTTTAAAAAAGCCTACACTGCAGTATCCTAAACATGTGCATCTCACAATGAAGAAAAGTGGCCTCGCAGTGCAGAATGAGGAGTACGACGTCACTGTGAAGAGTAGCATGCTATGGTTTCAGGAACATCAGCATCACAGCATTGGGTTCTGTGCATCAGGATCAAGGTCATTGTTGCCCGAGGCGGGGTGGCTGGGAAGGATATCCAGCTCGTCCACCTGAGGAGTTGGGTGCATGACTACTAGCTGGTCCTGGGGAATGTCTGCAGCAGCTGCTGCCAGGTTAGTAATAGATTTACTCTTTACACATTGAAAGTCTACATGCCGACTCTTTCCTTCTTCCTTCTCCCAGGACATTCGAATGAAGGGTCTTTGGACATAATTGTAAATGACTTCTGGACGGCCCCCTGGCCTTTTCTTTACTTTTTCTTTGTAGGTAGGATAGCCTGGAGGAAAGAAAGGAATTTTAAAGGGGGACACACACAACTTCTCATTCAAGGTGGCTGTTGAGAGCTTTTCAGTTACTCAGTACTCAATCCCACAACACATTTTAAAGTGGGACCATGGAGGGTGTGTCTCCATGCACCGGAGTGCAGTCTGCAGTGGATCTGGGCTTTATCTGTGTGTTAGCAGCACTTGCTCTCTTCATGGAATGACTGAGCCTAAAGGCCTGCAATTCCTGGCTCTTTAGCCTTCTAGCTTCCTTAAGCTTCAGTCTCATCTTTATACTGCTTTAGAAGTTTTGTTAAATAACAAAGAATAATCAGCTCTCCAGCAGGTTCTTAAATTCTGCAGCTAGCCCAGCAAAGGCAATATTTTAATCTCTTACATCATTTGATTATGACTATCTCAACAGTGAATTAAATTTGTATCTACAAAGAGCTTTACTTAATTATAACTTTTTCTGAATCACAGTCACTAAAAATTAACAACTAGTAAAAACAACCCAACATTTCAGAAAACTTTCAATTATTTATTAGTAAAGAGATTTCTCCAAACACATAAAGTCCTAGGAAAATACTATATACARGTCTTTCCCCTCCTTTCTATCAGCAAGAACTATAGATAAGTAAACTTTTCTGTAACAGGCTACAGTACTATTCCTCTTATAAATGATACAGTTTCTACTGAGCCTACTTAACTTTACCACTGTGGAGTGAAATCAGCCACAGAGAACAAAGAAAGATACTAACAAAGCTATCTTAAAAGAAAAAAAAAGCTACAAGTAGGATTTGGTCTGTATCATAAAAAGGTGATCAGAAAGAACCAAAAAGGTCTCAGACAATAGATGATGAGTTAGTACTGTGTGAGGGCGTCTGTAGTCTGTAAGTGAGGAACCCTGGAGGGGTTTTGGTAAACAAAGCCATGGGACTCTTGAAGAAGTAGAGAAGGCTTCTTTATCTTACACTTCCAGTCCCCAAATATTGGAAGGTGCAGCCCCGAAGGCCAGAAGGGTTCTTTGGATTCTCTTGTTCTTGATCCTTCCTAGACCTTTTAGAAGTCTCAGCTTCCTATGTGACTGTATTCCCATCTTCCACACAGAATCACCTTTACACAAACGGGATCATAATGCATGCTTGCTTTAAAACTGCTAATTGTTTTGTGCTTCAAGGAGAAGGATATGTATGCTTTAGTTGTATCAAGCTGTTTTAAAACCTGGTTCCAACAGACTCAATTTCAACTATATGCTATATATTTCCTCTCATACTAGAAAGTCCCAGATGCCAGAAAAGCAAGAGGCTCCCAGGACCCAGTGGGGATGACATTAGTTGAAATACCCAACAAAAGGGAGGGAGAACCTGTAGAGACCATATCCAGAGATTAGGCACACAGTTGAGGGATGGGGCCACCCACTCATCTCCAAAATTTTAACCCAGAATTGCTCCTGTCCAAAGGAAATACAGGGGGGTAAAGTGGGAGGGGGGCGTGGCAAAGAGTGGAGCAGAGACTGAAGGAAAGGCTATCCAGAGACTGCCTCACCCGGGGATCCGTCCCATATGTAGACACCAAACTCAGACACTATTGCTKATGCCAAGAAGTGCTTGCTGACAGGAGCCTGATCAAGAGATGGCAGATGCTCACAGCCAACCATTGGATTGAGCACAGGACCACAATGGAGGAGTTAGGGGAAGGACTGAAGGAGATGAAAGGGTTTGCAACCCAATAGGAAGAACAATAATATAAACCAACCAGCCCCTCCAGAGCTCCCAGCGACTAAACCACCAACCAAGGAGTACACATGGAAGGACCCATGGCTTCAGCTGGCATCAATGGGAGGGGAGGCCCTTGGTCCTGTGAAGGCTCGATGCCCCAGTTAAGGGGAATGCTAGGGCAGTAAGGTGGGCGTGGGTGGGGGAACACCCTCACAGAAGCAGGGGGAGTGGGAAGGGATAGGGGGTTTGTGGAGGGGAAACTGGGAAAGGGGACAACATTTGAAATGTACAAATATAAAATATCCAGTGAAAAAAACCATAAAGTTCTCAAATAGATTGGCTACAACAAACTTCACTTCTTCCTGAATATGCTTTTGTATTTCTACACAATTGTTCTAGACTTGGATTCCCTCTGGAACTTCTGCAATTCCAATTTTTTTTTCCACCCTTGGCAAAACATTAGGAGTCCACACAGTTAATCATCTGCTGCTTATCCTCCAAAGCACTCACGTTAGTATAGTACCAGCAACCCAAAACGGTAATTACCTTTGTGTGTGTCTGAGTTCTCWCATGGCAAAGCCTGGGTCTGCACCTCAATCTCCAGAGCCTAATATGCACTGACCATAGAGCACACAGCGAGTGAACTACCAGAGCATAACAGTGACAGCCTTTTCCAGATATCTTCTTCTTTCTGCTCTCTAAAAGTGTGTGTGTGTGTGTTTGTGTGTGTGTGTGTGTGTGATGATCGAGTATTAAGGATTAAAGCCAGGGCCTTTCACATACTAGGAAAGTGCCCTTCCACTAAGCTACATTATCAACCCTAAATAATATTCTTTATTAAACAAAAAAGAAGGTAAGGATATTTTTTGCAAGCTTAGAAAGACAAAATTTTGTTTTCTGTGACAAATGCAATTCTTACTGTCCTGTCATTCCTGCTCAGAATACAAAGGGCTGATTAATTCACAAGCTCACATAATTAGTTTCTCAGTCTTAAACTTCTAGTATTGTATGGGAACTACTTTGATACTACTACATCACAATTTTCCCTTTAAACTTTGTGCTTTGTTAAAAATCTCAGTGTAATACAATGACAGAAGAGAGTTTTCCATCAAATTCAGGCAGAGCACCTAATGATGGATGGAGGGAAGGCCCTGGATGATATGTCTGAGACAAATAGCAGACTCATGTGGTTCTGCTCCTACACTGACTTTACAAACTCAATCATTTGAGGTTGATGGATATTCCATTAAGAATATAGGAAACAACCCTCAGAGATGCATATTTTAATAGAACTGTGGTATGGATATTAAGACAGAAATTATTTGTATTTTCCCATCTTTATATTTGGTTGTTGCTATTGTTGGATCATTTTTTTGACTAGCCTCAGTTCCATAAATGATGGGATCAGGTATGCCACTCTGTCCAGCACAGATCTTTTTTATTTAACCTCATCACTTACCAATCCCCCAAACCTGCTTACCATTGCATAATATCCAGCATATAGCCATGACTCTAGTAATGTCTATATGAATGTGACTATGGGATAATGAGCTATAAGCATAAAAAAAAAANATGCCAAGAAGTGCTTGCTGACAGGAGCCTGATCAAGAGATGGCAGATGCTCACAGCCAACCATTGGATTGAGCACAGGACCACAATGGAGGAGTTAGGGGAAGGACTGAAGGAGATGAAAGGGTTTGCAACCCAATAGGAAGAACAATAATATAAACCAACCAGCCCCTCCAGAGCTCCCAGCGACTAAACCACCAACCAAGGAGTACACATGGAAGGACCCATGGCTTCAGCTGGCATCAATGGGAGGGGAGGCCCTTGGTCCTGTGAAGGCTCGATGCCCCAGTTAAGGGGAATGCTAGGGCAGTAAGGTGGGCGTGGGTGGGGGAACACCCTCACAGAAGCAGGGGGAGTGGGAAGGGATAGGGGGTTTGTGGAGGGGAAACTGGGAAAGGGGACAACATTTGAAATGTACAAATATAAAATATCCAGTGAAAAAAACCATAAAGTTCTCAAATAGATTGGCTACAACAAACTTCACTTCTTCCTGAATATGCTTTTGTATTTCTACACAATTGTTCTAGACTTGGATTCCCTCTGGAACTTCTGCAATTCCAATTTTTTTTTCCACCCTTGGCAAAACATTAGGAGTCCACACAGTTAATCATCTGCTGCTTATCCTCCAAAGCACTCACGTTAGTATAGTACCAGCAACCCAAAACGGTAATTACCTTTGTGTGTGTCTGAGTTCTCWCATGGCAAAGCCTGGGTCTGCACCTCAATCTCCAGAGCCTAATATGCACTGACCATAGAGCACACAGCGAGTGAACTACCAGAGCATAACAGTGACAGCCTTTTCCAGATATCTTCTTCTTTCTGCTCTCTAAAAGTGTGTGTGTGTGTGTTTGTGTGTGTGTGTGTGTGTGATGATCGAGTATTAAGGATTAAAGCCAGGGCCTTTCACATACTAGGAAAGTGCCCTTCCACTAAGCTACATTATCAACCCTAAATAATATTCTTTATTAAACAAAAAAGAAGGTAAGGATATTTTTTGCAAGCTTAGAAAGACAAAATTTTGTTTTCTGTGACAAATGCAATTCTTACTGTCCTGTCATTCCTGCTCAGAATACAAAGGGCTGATTAATTCACAAGCTCACATAATTAGTTTCTCAGTCTTAAACTTCTAGTATTGTATGGGAACTACTTTGATACTACTACATCACAATTTTCCCTTTAAACTTTGTGCTTTGTTAAAAATCTCAGTGTAATACAATGACAGAAGAGAGTTTTCCATCAAATTCAGGCAGAGCACCTAATGATGGATGGAGGGAAGGCCCTGGATGATATGTCTGAGACAAATAGCAGACTCATGTGGTTCTGCTCCTACACTGACTTTACAAACTCAATCATTTGAGGTTGATGGATATTCCATTAAGAATATAGGAAACAACCCTCAGAGATGCATATTTTAATAGAACTGTGGTATGGATATTAAGACAGAAATTATTTGTATTTTCCCATCTTTATATTTGGTTGTTGCTATTGTTGGATCATTTTTTTGACTAGCCTCAGTTCCATAAATGATGGGATCAGGTATGCCACTCTGTCCAGCACAGATCTTTTTTATTTAACCTCATCACTTACCAATCCCCCAAACCTGCTTACCATTGCATAATATCCAGCATATAGCCATGACTCTAGTAATGTCTATATGAATGTGACTATGGGATAATGAGCTATAAGCATAAAAAAAAAAATACTTGTCTAGCCTTATATCCAAGCTCCCAAAGAAGTGAGTACATTCAACACTGTAAAATCCGAAACTAAGAAGGCTGGAGCAGGCGTAGGAGAGGGGGTGACAAAAGGTTAAAACTCTTAGGATTAAGGCTCTTTTGCTTACTTTTTTCTCTTTGTTTTGGGGAAGTGTAGACAGGGTCTCTTGTAATCCAAGCTGGCCTCAAACTTGCTAATGGCAAGGAAGCCTTGCACTCCTGATCCTCCTCTTTCTCCTTCTCAGATGTATGCTACAGTGCCCCGTGGAGTCCTGGATGGCCCTGTGCAAGGGACGGCCTGATATGGTTCCCRCCCCTGGAACAGAGCCAGCAGGGTGCAGGCCTCCACAAGTGTGGATGGTTGCTGGGCATGGGGCTTGTTCGTATTTTATATATATAAATTATTTATTTATATTTATATATATTTAACTTTATGTTCCTCCTTTGGGGAACATTCTCTATACCAAGGTTAATGACTTCATGATAATGTCCAGAGACAGCATGAGTCTGGGAGGAGAGGGTATGTCTGTGTCCTTAGCAAATGGTAAATATGACCTTCAGTACAGCTATTAACACTGTTATTTATTTACATTTCAAATGTTACCTCCTTCCCAGTTTCCCCTCTGAAAGCCCCATCCCATCCTCCATCGCCCCTGCTTATGAGGATGTTCCCCCACCCACCTACTCCCACCTCACTACCCTAGTATTGGGAAAGAACTCTGAAAACATGAGTTCAAAAAATATATAATTTCCCAACTATGCAATATATAAGGATGCAATAGTAATTATATAAGGGCTTTTGTGGACCTAGAAAAACAAGAGGCAGCTGCACTATGAGCCAGTTTGTCAGAAAGATACAAAGGCCGGCAGGTTTCTGAGTTCAAAGTCAGCCTGGGACAGAGCTAATCAGGTCAAGGCATAAACAGAATGGTAATCTCAGGATGGGATCCCACCCAGCTTATTGTTTGTGCTGACAAAGGCAAACAGATCTTTGAATTCATTTGCCATGTTAAATAAAAATGTACCTGCTGTCTTCTAAGAATCTAGGGGCTTCGGTCATGGACTGCTGATTCATGGAATGATCAGAAGGAACCTGGAGTAAATGACTGAATTGATATGTAAATAAAAGACTGGAGGTTTTACAGGGCATGAGATAAGCTAGCTGAGAGTGATGGCAGGTTTGTTTGTTTTTAGAATTTTTTTTCTAGCAAGAGCTGGGCTATCTGTAGATATCTGGAGAGCAAGCACAGCTCATTTATAATTTTTTTCTAACAGGATTTGTTATTTTGGTCAGATAATCCATGGAGAGTGAACACAGCTCTTTTAGAATTTTTCACAGCTCTTTCAGAATTGTGTCTAGAAAATTCAAAAAAATTTTTCCAGCAACTTTTCTGAGTTTGGTCAGAAAACTCATGAGCTAAATGGAGAGAGCTTTTGGATTTTTTTCTAGCATGAGAGAATGGTCTCTAGCAGAGAGAGTTGTCTCGAGCAGGTATCTTGATCAGGGAGCTATCTTGAGCAAAAAGTTATCTCAAGCAAAAATCTATCTTGAGCAGACCACAGAACCAAGGGAGCTCTGTAGGGAGTCATCTCAAGCAGACTACAAGGCTGTCCCTTGCACCCCATCATTTGACTTTGAGTCATTCTTTTCGCCACTCTCAAACAGCTCTTCTCTCAGAAAACCCTTTCAAAGTCGAGGCTGGTCCTTGGCAATGCTCAGCTTCTTACTTTTCTAAGAGGAAAAAACTTACACACTTGATGGGAAAGCTGAGGGTCTACAAATCAGTTAAAAGAAAAAAACATGCTTCAGAATCTAGAAGCAGTTATTGAAATATATATAGAGGAGCATAAGTACTGTCTAGCCAAAGTCAAAATTAATTTACCTAAGCCTGTAATGTATCTGGACAAATATTGTTAAATACTGTTGTCATTTAAGGAAARAAAAAAAAAACCCACTTCATATAGGATTTCAGAAGTGCTTAGATTCTGACATCACAAAGTCCAGAACCAGACCCCTGCCTTTGTCATGTCTTCCCAGGAAAACTTAAAGATAAAAAGAATCAAAAAATGACTTATTTTTTATTCCCTAATGAGATTACTCATTCAAATAAGAACTATCCATTAGTTTTTATAACAAGATAATAGTCAGTGGAGGGAGTACAAAATGACAAAGGCACACACACATTAGTTTGTCTCAATTCTGCTGTCCTTCACACGGGTCCTGTTTTGGACATTCTTTTCACATGTTTGARCAACCTATTCCTGGTGATCCCTCAGCACCTCAACCAGGTTCCTACCTAGCATGATTCACTATCGTCACCATAAACACATGTGCTGATACCGTTTTATGTGCTTTTATGTCAACTCAGCTCATCCTTACAATAGCCATTTAAAGTACTTATTAACATTCCCAAGTCCAGAAAAAGAAACTGGTGTAAGTGCTATGGCCAATGCACAACAATCAATATGCAAGCAATCTGGCTCCAAAGCCTTTACTCTTTACATAATCCTCTACAAATATTCTAGAAGGAAATCTGGTTATGTTTTGTTTTAAGACAGATTCTTACTATGTAGCTCTTCTGGTTATGTTTTGTTTTAAGACAGATTCTTACTATGTAGCTCTAGCTGTCTTAGGACTCACTATGTAGACCAGGCTGGTCTCAAATTCAAAGAGATCAGTCTGCCTCTGCTTCCCATATATTTTTAAATGAAAGACACATCTGTCAAGGCTATCTAAGGTACGTGCATGTAAGAGATGAAACACGCAACTGTAGGTAACTTGAACATTAGCATAATGTGAGCCAAGTATTGCTTCTACATGCATTTTCTAAAGGTGATTTTAAAGATATTAGGCCTCATCACTAAGCAAACAGCCCTGTCAACTGTTTGGGAATGTACACRTATGAGCCAACAAATACCACATGGGCTTTGCTAAAAACGAGTCAGGGCATGCCATGAGGAGAAAAAAAATCACATTTCCGTGTCAATAGGGAATCTTATGGGATACATACTAATTCCTAATGGCTTTCATATGTCCTCTAAGAAGACTGTCTCTGTACTTTACATGTTTACACCATCATCATCCAGTAACTGTTTGAGAAGGCTCCCCCGCCCCCAACAAATTATTTAAACTACATAAGCAGATCCATTTAAAAAACGTTTTTAAAGAAAATTAATTGAAAACATCTTACCTTCTATTCCCAATCTAATCTTCTTAAGACCTCTCTCCTTCAAAACTGATTTGGCCACATCTCTGTTTTCAATGTACTTGAAAAATCTATATAATTTTGTGCTATAAATAACTGGAATAAAAAAGACAAAAATATTTCACATTAACATCAAAGTACTTAAGAAATTAACTTCAATTTACCTTGAACTTGAAATGGATTTGAGATCCCTAAAAGCCCAAATAATGGATGCACTAATGCCAAGGAAGACTAGCCAACGTGACAGGACAATATTCAGTACAGTTAATGTAGAAGCAAATGTCTACTCAAGTGAAAACAAGAAAAGCTTTGATAACCAGTCAGGTAACCCAATCTACAGGAAGGATCTCTTTTTCAAAGACACACATCTACTTATTGAAATGGGATCTGTCCCAATTTTCAGTGAGATAACCAAAAGATACTGATTACACACTATTATCAAGCAGGCAGAGTAAAGAATTTTACTAAGATCCCTACATGGCTTACTCTGGAGGTGGGCAAACTACCTTGTCAAAGAGCACTACACATTTTACGTTTCATGGATTGAGCAACTATTAATAATTTCCCCAAAGGCAAAGCCCCTCCCCACAAACTGTTTTCCATTCAGGCAAAGAGCCCCAATTAATACTGATGTTAAAAATGGCAGATTCGAGCATGTTCTGCCTAGGTTAGTCTGTTTAGAGCAAACTGGCTTTGCAAAGGGCAGACAGTCCACTGACAACATGTTGAGTCTTCCAAACGTGCTGGGAACTTCAGGGAGTTAGATTGACGGGCCTTCCTCGCCTCCTCTCTTTCTGGTGGAGTTATCGCCCTTAAAAGGTGAACTGCAAGGTTTTGTCAAAAAAAGAAAAATATACTCACAAACCAAACATGCTGGTTTAAGAGTCAATAAAGGAAAATATGTATACAAATTTTACCCATGGGATCAATCTGTGATTATTACTAAAGTTTTGAGACTACTGATATCGTAAGGTTTTTTGTTTGTTTGTTTGTTTGTTTGTTTGTTTTGTTTTGTGTTTTTGGACCATTCGGAAAGGATAGAGTCACACTTAGGAAATCAGTCTGGGTGAAAAAGCTATCCTTGTATCTTCCTTGATGTATCTTCTTAGTTTGGACAGCTTTGAAACAAAATGAATCTCATTTAGACAAACTAAGTTTAAAGAGCTTTTGTTCCCTTTAAGCTATAAAGCTCAAGACAGGAAAGTCAAAAGAACAAGAAACAGAAATGAAACTTTTTTAAGAGTAAAAGAGGAAAAGTTGGTCTAAATATAATTTAGTCACCACAGTAAGGTGTGACCTCTATCCTTTAACTGCAACTCCTCTTTTGGAGCTGAACCTGTTGAAAGCTAAAATATAAATGACAGCATCCCACAATCTCCTGTGCCTGTCCTTTCCAACTTGGGCCCAGAAGAATGGCTCCTGCAAAGAAAGATGGCGAGAAGAAGGGCTGCTCTGCCATCACCAAGATTGTGACCTGTGAATACACCATCAACATTCATGAGCACATCCATGGAGTAGGCTTCAAGAAGTGTGCCCCTTGGGCGCTCACAGAAATCTGGAACTCCAGATGTAAACATTGATATCAGGTTCCATAAAGCTATCTGGACCAAAGGGATAAGGAATGTTCTATATCGCATGTGAGTACATTTGTCCAGAAAACATAATGAGGATGAGATTCACCAAACAAATTCTACACACTTGTAACTTATGTGCCTGTTACCATATTTGAAAATGTACTGATTGTCAATGTGGATGAGAACAAAACTAATGAATATCAAATAAAGTTGTAGAACTGCCTCCAAAAACAAAAATAAATTATATATATGATAAACTATTTTTAACCAAAAATAATTTAGTATGTTTATTCTGAGTTATCTTTTATTGTGAGGTAGTACCTTTTTGTTTTTTCTTATTTTGTTCAACTTTTTATTCTACACAATCGAGAAAAATCATTGTCAGAAAAAAGTCAAAGACAGAGGAAACAGTGACAAAGACACCTATTATATCTTTACAAAAGGCTCACAACACTAGGTATGGATATGGTCAGAATACATTGTATGAAGTTCTTAAAGATTATGTATTTTTAAAGAGAATCTCAACATTCATGTATGTCCATCATTTAAGAGCAAACCTGTCTGTTCTGGAAAGTGCCACCACAGCATGTCAGAAAAAGCTTCTGAAAATGGTTGACAAAATGGCCATTTGCAATCTTTGTTAAGTTTTTGGAAAATTACTCRGAAAATGGAAACATAAGAGATTAGAGCTTTCATACTTTCTGTATTTCTACAGCTTTTACCTAAACTCAATGGAGTCTAGCCCTTACCAGGTTAATAGTCTATATCATTAAAAAAAAAAAAAAAAAGTAAAGAAAAAAGCAGCTAGCTCACCTATGCCACTGTTTAAAATGCTTGTACTGGGATCATAAAAACAGCACAGCTGTTTCTAACAAAAACAAAACAAAAAAATCTTTAACCACAAAATTTGGAAGTGAAAAAAAGAATTCAGTGCTGCTCAAGATATGCTAGTCTGGTCAGAAACAACTAGAGAACAAGAGTTTGGTTCAATAAAGCTTTGGAAGGGCTACTATCAGAAGCACAAATGATTTCAAAAAGAAATCTTGGAACTTAAAGTTACCTACAGTCAACAAAATTCAAAACAGTTTCTGTGCCTGACAGGCAGGGCTGGGCACACTTTTTCTGCACAGGCTCAGACAGTGAACACTCTGGGCTTTGCGAGCCATGCAGTCTTTGTTGCAGCTATTCAGTTCTGCCATGACAGCACCAAAGCAGCCAAAGGCAATACAAAAACTTTATCTATAAAACAGGCATTTAGATTTAACCAAGAGCTAGTTTGGTCCCCCKGGGTAGGAAAGAATCTCAAACCTGTCCTTTGATTACTATTAAAAGATAGAGATAATCCATATAATGAACCAGGAAAGAGAAGCACAACAACACACTTACTCTGCGAATATTCCTCTCCCATCTGTGGCGGGTACTCCTCATCCCAATCAACCACATCGTCATCTGTAAGCACTACGATATGGCACTCTCGTTCTCCACTCTGGGCACTGGCTACCATGAGAGGGAGGATCATTTCTTCCAGATAAAATTCAAATTGTCTACGAGCACCATCATTTGATAACTCATGCATAAGGGCACCTGAAATGAAACCCACAAGAATATCTTGACATGTTTGGATGCCTGATAAAAGCAGAAACAAAGAATAAATAGATAAAACATCAGAATAAGTCAGCATCAATTTTAGAATTCCATGTTGGTTATTCTTCAGCTATTGTACTTTACCTGAAAGAGTTCATATACAAAACACAGTCAGAGAAAAATATGGACAACAGTAAAGAGAAGCTGCATGTGAGAGGTGAGGGACCAAGGAGCAGGAGAGAATGGCAGCAGGAAAGTAAAGAGGATATTTTAAGAGGCAGAGAAATGTTAACAGAAGTGCTCAGAAAACTTAGCAGTAAAAACTAATGCCAGAGTTACCAATAAATTAGCATTGATCATAATCTTCTAGTCAGCTCAATGCTACAAAAAAGAAAAGACTCTCCTAAGAGTACACACTTTGCATACAGGGCTCGATGAGGGTAGCTAAACACAAATGTACAAAAGCAATAACTTGTTTTAAAAAATACTTATATTTTCTGTGTATGTTTGCCTGCATGTATATGTGGCACTGTGTGTGCGCGTACTGTACCCACAGAGACCAGAAAAAGTTGCTGTTTCCTCTGGGACTGGAATTATAGTTGTTTGTGAACTACCATGTACATGCTAGGAACTGAACCTGAGTTCTCAGCAACAGAAACAAGTRCTCTTAACTGATGAGCCATCTCTCCAACCTCAAAAAGATCTTTTAATAGTTTTCTTTACATTTATTTCCTTTTATTTTGAAAAGATGGGGTGTCTCTGGAAGTTCAGTGACTTCAAATCTACAACATAGCTGAAGATGACTTTCTGAACCTCCTGCCTCCTCTTTTTGGTACTAGGATTGCAGGCATGTGTTCCTACTCCTGGGTTTTTGTACTTCCTATTTTTGCTTTTTTCTTAAACAAATCCTCACTTAATAATGCATATCAGATACTATTTATTTAATCTTCGTAATAACTCTACAAAATAACTGTTTCCAATTAAAGATTCTAAATATTCAGTTAAGATACCTATTTTAAGGAAAAATATTAAAGTCTAGAAAGTCTTACCATACCTATTTTATGTAAAGATTCCTACCTTGAATTCCATAACAAATAAAAGATCTTTAACAGTGATGATAAAAGAAAGGGGCATGATCAGAAATGTGGGTAATCCAGCACTTGGGGGATTAAAGGCAGGAGAACCAGGATTTAAGTCCATCCTCAGGTATATATTGAGTTTGAGGCTACCCTGAGCTATATAAGATCCTGCCTCAATACACACACACACACACACACACACACACACACACACACAGAGAGAGACAGAGAGAGAGAGACAGAGACAGAGACAGACAGACACAAGAGAGATGACCAGTAAACTATGTCTGAAGGAGAGGAGAACTAAAAATTCCAACTGTATGGTCTAGGGATGCAATCTTTGATTTCTAATGCCAAGTATACCTTGTAAGAATTGTTTATATCTTCCATAGTGCTCAAGATACTATCTCACAGAGATAAAAAGGTAAACATTTTAGATGATATGATATAAAGAATAAAAATAAGTCACACTTTGGGAAAAGGGTGTGGGTTCCTAAGCCAGGACACAGTAACAAACTGATCCTTGAAACAGTCCAAGGGAAAATCTCTAAGAGTTCATTAAGAAAGTCATTAAAGTTGAAAAAAGTTTAGAAAATAACAGAGCTATCTAGATTCTTCAAGRTTCACTAAATTCTTTTTATAATACCAGGACACTTTATAATTGAACTAAAGAAACATCTGAAGTCTACATAAACAACACATGCAGGCTTTACAACACTATTAAACACAAACCTCATACTTACTGAGATCTCTACATTTAATTGTACTGTATTCAAAAGAGATACAAAGGTAATCACATGCTTCTCTCAGTTCAGGAATAGATATGCCATCAGGACAACGGATGATTCCTGTCTTATAGTAATCCTGGAGGGGAAAAAATTAGAGAAAAATGTATTAAGTACCTGAGCGCAAGGTAGTCCAAACCCATTATCAAGGCTGGGTTGGTACCACTTTTTTTTTTTCTTTGGTTTTTTCGAGACAGGGTTTCTCTGTGTAG
>BDUI01004531.1:75514-89512 GCA_002335545.1 Apodemus speciosus
TTTTTTTTTTTTTTTTTTTTTTTTTTTTTTAGTTTATTAACTATACTGCTTTTGTTATTTTTGTGGTTGTTTTACTATGGAAATCAACCACTATCCTGTTATAACAGATTACAGGTACAGAAGATAAAGCAAATTTAGTTACTCCTAGAGAAATAAAGGCAGTCTGTTAGTCATTATCAGTCATGTGTTTTTCATAAGCCTTATGAAGAAAAGAATTTTCCACTTTCATGTTCCTTCTAGAAAGGGAGGGGGCAGTTATATTCTTAGAACATAATCATTTTCTTCAAATAGAACCAAGAGATTCTACTACTGGAATAGGAATACCAGAATTTCTGGCTGATTTCTGAAGTAGAAAAATGTAGAAAAAAGGAATGCTTATTAATAGAAGGCTCATGTATGGGGGTGACAGAACYCTCTATTATTCTCACTGCTAAGTTTTAATCATTTTGAACCACAAGAAAGCAAAATTCCTAAATTTTAGTAATTTAATAGACTGTCCAATCACAACTATGGCTAAATGCAAACACAGGCTAAATGTTCAGTTTGAGTAAGGGCCAGACAGACTAATTAATTAAAAAAAGTGTTTTTACAAGACATCATTTGAGAGAGAGAGAGAGAGAGAGAGAGAGAGAGAGAGAGAGAGAGAGAGAGAGAGAGACTTCTAAGTGTTCTACTGAAATACTGCCTTCATTTCTAAACTGATTAGGTTTTAAATAAATGCAAACACGGTCATCACATACAACCATTTTTTTCTTTATAAGCCAAAAAGGATGTATGCTGAATCAGCCTTCAAAAATCATATGTTATAGAAGACGAATTACATTCTCCCCTATTTGATTAAATAATTTTAGATCAGGAAAACACTCTAAAAWGACAGAGCAGCATATGTAAGATAAAGAACAAGGACAAACAAGTTCAAATTCTGCCCCAGGCAGCATCTACAAGAATGCCGCACCTTGAGAACAGATACAGAGGACGGAAGGAGCACTTTTCCAGTACCTGCCTCTGGGCAGGCTCCACCAAAAGACTATAAGAAGGAATATAAATAGAGCTTGAATATGGTGTGGATCAAATCCAAATATGACCTCCTGGAATGGAATCCATGAAGGAAAATGAAAAGAGAAAATATGGAAGAAAAATGTCTAGACTTCTCCCAAATTTGATGAAAATTACAAAGCCACAAATGTAATATATGCAATAAGTTGCCCATACACTTTAAAAAAAATGCATCAATAAATAGGTTCTCATTGGTCTAGAGCAAAACTATCTTTCAAAAACAAAATGGGAATATTGACATTTTAAGACAAAACGGCAAATTTATTATGAGTATACCTATTTAAAAGACAAAAGTAATTCTCATAGGGAAAAAAGAGCCAAGTAACAATGTGGAGCGAACGCAGGAATGAGAGACCCTGAAAAGAGTAACAGCAATGGAAAAATATTTTTCTTACTGTTTTAATCTTCTTAAAAGATTAGCTTGAACAATAATTCTAACAATATGGCATATGGTTTATAACATAGATATGAGTACAACAAAACAAATTGGGATGAAAGAAATGGTAGCACACTGTTGTGAGGCTTTTATACTACATAAGCAGCACCAAATTGCTGGAAGGCAGGTAAATTACTATAAATGTTGAAGCAGCTATTCATAACAATAAAGACTTTTAGTTAAAACATTACAAACTGAGGTCAAACAACCCCCTCACCTACACATAAACATACAATTCGTTTTGGCTAGAACAACAGCTCGGTGGATAAACATTTTGCTGTAAAGTATGTGGACTCCCTTTCGCTCCCAGCACACATGTGAAAGGCAAGCACAGGCATGTGTCTGCAAGCACAGGGGCTGCAGTGGGGTAGGTCTCAGAGTTCCCCAGATAATCAGGTTTGGTAAAGAGATCCTTTCTCAAAAAAGAAGGAAGAGATTGATAGAGTAGTCAACATCAATCTCTGGTCTACGTATGCATGCGTGCAAGCACACACACAATTAGTTGTGGCAAACATACACACACCAGCTAATCCAAAAGATGACAAGAAAAAAAAATGAGATGAAAGGAAAAAAGAATAGAAAATAATATCAAGGTAACAGACTTATTTGCATACAAATTACCTAAGCTCCTTACATGTAAATAAATGATCTACACCATAAAACAGAGATTATTTGATAAGATACAAAGTCAAACCTAACTATCCTGCCTACAAGAAACATACTTTAAATATGAAAGTCTCCATCTGCACCAGGAGCTGTGCCACAGCCCTCTGTGCACAGGTCCTGCTAGGGGACAGCTGGTCTCCAGGGAGTGCTCTGACTCCCTGGCTAGAAGGTGAGATCACCATTTTTCTCTCCAGTAATACTGTCTAAGATGGGTCCAGCCAGGAGCATGCAGGGCATAGGAACAGCAGAGCCCTTCCAGTCTCCACCTGCACCAGGGAGAGCTGATTTCCCAGGAGGGCTGACACAGGCTTACAGGCCAACAGCAGGGACAAGCTCCAGTCAGAGGCAGCAAGACCAACTAATACCAGAGATAACCAGATGGCAAAAGGCATGCACAAGAACCATACCAACAAAAACCAAGGCTACATGGCATCATCAGAACCCAGCTTTCCCACAACAGCAAGTCCTGGATACCCCAACACACCAGAAAAGTAAGATTTGGATTTAAAATCATATCTCATGATGCTGATAGAGAACTTCAAGAAGGACATAAATAACTCCCTTAAAGAAATACAGGAAAACACAGGTTAAACAGGTAGAAGCCCTTAAAGAGGAAACACCAAAATCCCTTAAAGAATTACAGGAAAACACAACCAAACAGGTGAGGGAAATAAACAAAACCATCCAGGATCTAAAAATGGAACTAGAAACAATAAAGAAATCACAAAGGAGACAACTCTGGAGACAGAAAACCTAGGAAAGAGATCAGGAGTCATAGATGTAAGCATCACCAACAGAATACAAGAGATAGAAGAGAGAATCTCAGGTGCAGAAGATACCATAGAAAACATTCATACAACAGTCAAAGAAAATGCAAAATGTAAAAAGCTCTTAACCCAAAACATCCAAGAAATGCAGGACACAATGAGAAGACAAAACCTAAGGATAACAGGTATAGAAGTGAGTGAAGATTTCCAGCTTAAAGGGACAGTAAATATTTTCAACAAAATTATAGAAGAAAACTTCCCTAGCCTAAAGGAAGAGATGCCCATGAACATACAAGAACCTACAGAACTCTAAATAGATTGGACCAGAAGAGAAATTCCTCCCGTCATAATAATCAAAACACCAAATGCACAAAACAAAGAATATTAAAAGCTCTAAGTGGAAAAGGTCAAGTAACATATAAAGGCACACCTATGAGAATTACACCACACTTCTCACCAGAGACAATAAAAGCCAGAAGATCCTGGGCAGATGTCATACAGATCCTAAGAGAACACAAATGCCAACCCAGGCTACTACACCTAGTAAAACTCCCAATTACCATAGATGGAGAAACCAAGGTATTCCATAACAAAAATAAATATACACAATATCTTTCCACAAATCCAGCCCTTCAAAGGATAATAATCGAAAAATTCCAACAAAAGGAGGGAAACTACACCCTAGAAAAACTAATAAAATAATCTTCTATTAAAAAACCAAAAAGAAGATAGCCACATAAATATAATTCCACCCCTAATAACAAAAATTACGGGAAGCAACAATCACTTTTCTTAATATCTCTTAATACCAATGGATTCATTTTCCCAATAAAAAGACAGACTAATAGACCGGATACATAAACAGAACCCAACATTTTGCAGCATACAAGAAACCCACTTCAGTGACAAAGACATACACTACCTCAGAATAAAAGGCTAGAAAACAATTTTCCAAGCAAATGGTCGCAAGAAACAAGCTGGAGTAGGCATTCTAATACCGAATAAAATCAACTTTCAACCTAAAGTTATCAAAAAAGATAAGGATGGACCTTTCATACTCATCAAAGGAAAAATCTACCAAGAAGAACTCTCAGTTCTGAACATCTAACCCCACAATTACAAAAGGTTTTTAACACCCTTATATTATTTTCATATTTACCTACTTGACTGCTTACGTATTATGGTACTCAGGATTAAACACAGAGCCCCACATATAAGAGGTCCACTTCACCTCTGAGCTATACTCTCAGCCCTACTGCAATATTTAGTAGAGGAAGCAGACAGAAATCAATTAGAGATTTTAATAATACTATCAACTGATTTGACCTGACAGAGAACACCTCACAGAACAACAGCAGTAATCATCCTTTTTATGTGCACACAAACATTTACAATGACAAACAATATTGTAGGCAATAAAACAAATCTCAATAAACAAGAACTTACTCATATAAAGTATTTTCTGATTACAAGAATTAAAATTCAAAACATCTGGAAAATAAAGATTCAGAAATTAAATAAACACCTTTATCTAAAAGAATGAAAAGAGAAATTTTAAAATTCAAAACACAATAAAACTCACCTGACATGTCAAACTCTACACTATGGGATGAGAGTATGGCAGCGCTTAGGGGCCCACTTCAGCACTGACTCTCTATAGCAGTGGTTCTCAATGAGCCCTCTAATAAAGAGCAGACTGAAAATGAATTAGAGGACAGAAGGATAACCAAGAAAACCAATGAAGCAAAAGCTTAGAAAATCAGTAAAGTTGAGAAACGTCCACCCTAGTCACAGGAGAAGATTTAAATGGCTACTGTTAGAAATGGTGTTCTGAGTCTACTGAAATTCAAAGAATAGTTAATAATAATTTTAAAAAAACCTCTTCATTCCAAAAAAATTCAAACTTGGGAAAATTACAAATTCAAACCTGCTGAAGCTCACTCAAGAATGCAGACACACAGAACAGCTCTGTGTGTATGAAGAAAATTTAAATTTATAATTTAAAACATTCCTTCAAAAAACCCTCCAGTTCCAGATGGCTCCATGATGAATACTTCAAACAGAAATAATACCAACTTTATGCAACTTTCCCATTAAAACTGAAAAGGCAGAACTTCCTAACTCATTCTATGAGGTCAGAAGTATCCCAAGACCAAAAAGTATCTCATGAAAACTATAAACCTTACAACAACAGTAATATGATGTGAAGMTATAATAATACCACCATCTAAATGCAATTTGTCTAAAAACACAGGACYGTTGCTAGATATCTGATCATACTGTGAACCCCGAAATTGTGTTGTTTACTGGAAAAACATGTTTCTAGTTGTTGTGTGGTTCAGCCTTTGCAACATACCTTTAATCACTCTGGTCAAAATACAGACAGGCCCTTATTACATACTTATTTAATCCCAAACAATGAATGTAAAATTAATTGGTAGAAGGAAAAACACCCATATTTGAAAATAATGTCTAATTGAGTGGCAGATAAAGTGATGAATCAGAAAAAGATTTGACAGAATAGGATATGCTCAACTCTCATGAGAACAGAGAGAAATATAAACTACCTCAACAAGCATTCAAATGCAATAAAAGGGGAGAAGTGTATTTTATCAAATGGTACTGAAATAGATAAGCAATGGACATTTCACTTTTAGAACTGGAAAGAACAGGATTCTGGTCTGGACAGTAGTAAACTCAAAATAGACCACAGACATAAACCTAAAACTATAAAACTTTTAGAAACAAGAAGCAAAATTAGTATATGAGTGAAGTGATAATTGACCACAGAATTAAAAATTTTGCTCTTCAAAAATCACCATTAAAGGGGCTGGAGAGATGGCTTAGCAGTTAAGGGTACTGATTGCTCTTCCAGAGGTTCTGAGTTCAATTCCCAGCAAATGGTGGCTGACAACCATCTGCAATGGGATCTGATGCCCTCTTCTGGTGCGTCTGAAGACAGCAAGAGTGTACTAATGTATATAAAATAAATAATTCTAAAAAAAAAAAATCACCATTAAAGAAAAACAAAACCCATTGATGAGAAAATAATTCTGAGTTCTCAAGGTCATGTACATGATTAAACTCTCAAAATGATATCAAAACTATATAGAGATAAAATGAAATATATGAAATAATATCATTATTCATATCAATTGATATGAATTGATAACATTATCAATTATTAAAGAAATACAAATTAAAATGACAATGGCTCTCAGGATAGCTAGACAAAAAACTGACCATGGGCCAGCAAAGTGACTCAGCATGTAGAAACTGCATACAGACCTGCTGATCTGAATTTGATTCAAGGATCCCACAAGGTGGTATGAGAAAAACAACTTGAGTTGTCCTCTGACCTTCCCATGAATACATGAAATAAATATATGCCACGTACTGATAGGACATGTACAGGAAGTACGTCTGTGGAAGGACTGGTATGGTATAACTGCTTTGGAAACTGTTCTGGAAGACAACTTGCTTTTGAGAAATAAAACATAGTCTGGTCATATAGCCCAGATACTTCATTTTAGTTTATTTTACCTCTGACAAGAGATGAAGATATATATCTATAAAACTAACTTTTATATACACAAATAAGTTTTATTTGTAACCACTCAAAATTGAAAACTATCTGGATGTCCATGACTAGGTGGATAAACTATTATAATATATTCCTACAGCTGACAAAATCCAATAAAATATGAATATTTTTCACAAGTTATACAAATAACAAGAGTAAATCTCAAAATAACTATGCCTAGTGAAAAAAGCAGACATAATAAATATGTAAAATTCTATGGAAATACAGTAATTGGAAAGAAAAAGGGCACTTTGTAAATTTTTGTATATGAAATATATGCCAATATACTAATGGTGGTTGAGGTTTATAAAATATCTAAACTTATCAAACTGTAGGACAAAACTGGCTTTTTGGCCACATAAACCGCTTGAAACTACTATACAATGAAGCCATGTTCATTATGTGTACATAATCTCAATCAAGCTTTTCCTCATGGTTTTCTCATTGGCTAACACTAAAGCTTTCCCCACTAGCCTACACAGACTCTTGCTGTATAGTTCAAAAAAGCATTTATCTCAACAATCAGATCAAAAATAGCTACTATGTCAACTGATGACCACCTACAGAGCTCACAAACCACTACTATTCAATAAAGCTATGACAAATACCCAAATCAGATTCCTCAATCATGAATCCTTCTAGATTGGTTTTTTTACCATTAACTTCTACCACCTCTAGCTATGACAATAAACCCTCTTTACAAAAAGTCAAACTACCTACCTGCATTTAATTTTTTTTATAACTTTAACTTATAATCCTACTTATTTCTTTATGTAATACTAATTTATCACTTAATTTCAAAGTCATGCAGTAAAGTCTTTAAAACTGTTTAAATCTAGAGCTGAGGATATATCCTACTGGTTAGAGTGCTTACACAGCATGTATGAGGCCCAAGGCTCAATCCCTAGATCTGGAGCAAGGGGTGGGTTTAAAGATCTTACTAATATGATCACACTTAAAAAGCAAGGTTCTATTACATCAAACCTAATCAATACCACTGCAGTGTGAAATTTATGCACATAACTTGCAAATTTATCTAAATATTCTATTGAATTCAAGTTTACATGGAAGACAGGTTCCTAAGGATTGAATAGGAATTTAAGGGCTCAGTTTTGTACTACTTATTATATAGAAAACATTAAATTGGAGCTCAGCCTTTCAAAGGATTAGAATCTGTGACCATCATGGTGGGGAAGATGGCAGCTGGCAGGCATTCATGGTAGTGAAACAGTATATGATAGCTTATAAATGGTCCACAAGCACCAGGCAGGCAGGCAGGCAGGCAGGGGGCGTGGGGAGGTGGGAGGAAAGAAGGGAAGGAGGGCCTGACAGGTAAGAAAGGGGGTGAAAGACAGAATGTCTGAGGTGAGAGAAACTACTGGGAATGGCATAGGCTTTTGAAACCTCAACGCCCACACCCAGTGACACACTTCCTCCAATCCATACTTCCTAATCTTTTCCCAGCTCTACCAACTGTGGACCACGCATTTAAATACATCAGTCTATGAGGGCCATTCCCATTCAAACCATTTAAAAAAAATCAAAATCACAGTCATAACATTTTTTAAAAGATTACATCAGAACTGAAAGAAAATATCTGGAATATCCTTAAAAAACAAAAAAAATAAATGAAAAGAAAATCAGATATTAAAGAAATCAGTATTCATGCAATGTCCAGGTTTCTAAGAAAAGAGAGGGTAATAAACTAAGACGACAAAACTTCAGAAGCTGCTGACACAGTAACATTCATATCAGAAAATTGTTAACACACAAACTTTACAGTGTGACTGGTGTTCATTTATTAATAATGACCTTATAAAGCAGAGAGACTTAGCACAAATACACATGGCAGCAGTAATTGTTAGTTTGAGGCATTATCTTACTTATTTTGAATACTTCTGTCTTAGGTGGGTTTTCTATTGCTCTAAAAACACCATAATCCAAGCAAAGAGAGAAGAGTTTATTTGGCTTATACATTCTGACCACAGTTCATCACTAAGGAAAGTCAGGACAGGAACTCAAGGCAAAACCAAAGCAGAAGCCAGGAAGGAATGCTGCTTACTGTCTGGCTTGCTCAGTGTGCCTTCTCTATGCAACAACAACTGATGTTGTCTATGTGAACTCAGTCTTCCCACATCAATTACTAATTAAGAAAACGCCCTCAGAGACTTGTCTACTACTAGCCAACCTAATGGAGGTAATTCCTCATTTGAGGTTCTTCTTCCCAGACAACTATAGCCTGTGAAGTTGACAAAAACAAACAATCATACTCTGGTATATCTTAGTAAGATTGTGGATTGTAGCAAAATTTCAGGATATATGTAATAATCTGATCACTTTACTAGTAATCTGAAATGAGACAATTAAGTCCTAGGTCTAATATATAATGCAAAGCTCAATTTCAGAGTTCATGCTGTTCAAGTAAGTCTGACTCAAACCAAGTTTAATTTCTTTACCAAATTACTATTCTTCGAATATACAAAACGAGTCCTTAATAACTGAGACTGGTGGGGTATGGGAATGTCAGAGGCCATACTACACTGTTGTCTCATGTCAAGTTTACTGACACTGTACTCACATTTCCATGCACGATGTTAAAGCCACACAGAGGTATTTAACAGATCTTACACAGACTATTGGAATTCTTTTACCTTTAGTTCTCTTACTTATCTTACATTCAAGGTTATCTTAAACAAAACAAAAAAGTTCAAATATATTCCAAGGGCACAAATTATATTAACTACATAAGAGAAAATTTAAAGTTGGTCTACTTTTTAAAAACTCATTTCACATTTTCATCTGGTCTTCTTTAAGTTAGTAATATATTATCCTTCTCATTTCTGTTCCAAAATGTGCCTGCAAAATTAGGCCCAGAGTCTTTTAGCAGTTCTTATGCTCTTATAGATCTTCAAAGATCACAAGAATTACCAATAATTTGAAGATCTTGATTGAATGCAGCTCCTTTTTGTATAACTTGTACCTTTAAGTCTCCATACACTGGTTTCTATGCTTGTTTTATTGTTATTGGTGTTTGTAGTGGTCTGTCCTTCCTCTCTAAGAAGCTTCCAATACAGAGCTGAGGTCCCTCCTTCATTGTTACATACTGATATTACACTTCCCTGAACTAACTTTCTCTTAATGTTACAGAAAAAACCTTTCTGAACAGTGTTCCTATTTTCTAATGTCTCAACTCATTTGAACCCCAAATTTTTCTGAGTTTTCTAAGAACCTTAAAAAAATACTTTACAGCTATTTGCTTCATTTAAAATACTGTGTATATCTTTAATAAGCTCAAGGTGAAATCTGACCAAGGATCTTTTTACTGTCAGAAAATAAAATAAAATAAAAATTACATTTTTATTTAACTCCTTAAGACGGTCCTCTTTTTTGAATTTATAGTATGAAACATGTTAATCATTTCTATGGCCAAGTCCTAACAGCTACATTTGATTAAATGACAAAGTATATATAAAATACTGTGTAAGCAAACTATGCTATAGAAGACCATCACAGAATGTCCAAAATTTTTAGAATGTATCTTATATAACAGAGCATATAACAACTCTGGGGGTCATTTTAAGTGTACATGTGATATATAGGTGTGTGTGTATGTGTATATATTTGCATATGTGCATGTATATTCATATTTGGCTAAGTAAGAAATGCCTAAAACATTTTCTTTTAGAAAAATAACATTTCATCTATATGCTTTTCTATGATTACCAAATTTATGTAATGAATATGTATCACTTTCATAATAGAACAAGCAGTATTATCAGAAAAGAACCAGCAGAGCCTAAGTATTCTACAAAGTGTAAGGAAGATTAACCTTGAAGTTGTCCTTTTATAATTTAATTATAGTAACAAGCTTATAAACTAAGTTCTAGGCTCCAAGACTCCCAATATCAGATAAAATATTATCTATACATATATGTATAGATAAAATCAATAATATATCTAATATATTCACACATACATGTATGTAGATAAGACAGATAATTATATGTCTTATCATATACATACAGATATATGTATCAAGATAATCGAACGATCATTAATATTTTTAGAGACTAGGTAGAAAAATAAATAAGGGATGTTGAAATAAGGAAAGGATGTTACAACTACTTATATTAAAATAATTTTAATATTCTGAATATACCAAAAGTCCCCATAAAATAAWTGGTAATAAAGGCAGAATAAAATTTATTAACATTTTAAATTGTGCTAAAATTTCCAAATCAAGTAAGCACTGGCACCTATGAAGTATCTTAGCCAAGAGCACTCACCCTGGTTTACAAATTTTTTTATCTAGGTTAACATTAAATTACAYTAACCCAAAAATAGTGCGTGGTGATCTCTCTCAGTAGCAGCATTTAGTTTTTCTATTCACATCCTGTAGACTAGACAGTCACCCAGTCTGGGCTTCCCTCATTCAAACAAATCCAGTCTTGTAAAAAATTACTACATATTAGCAGTTTCATTCATCTTTAATTCATTCCGAAGCAAAATCTCCTTAATTCCATCTTTAGGTAATTATTTCATTTTTCTATCTTGAATTTTACTTTCAATGTATAAAACTGCTTCAAAATGTTTCCCTAGCCAAGTTTTGCATTCATAAAATATAATACTAAATATAATGCATTCTCAAGTTACAAGAAATAACAAAGCACCAAACCCATGAAAACAATACTGACATACTCCATTTATTTTAAATGTGCCATTAAACTGAAATCAGAAGTACGATCTTTTACATTTAGAAATGTAAATGACTATTATAAAACAAAGGCCAGCATTTCTCTCTCTATCTCTCTCATATTCGTTCTTGTATATACTTATAACCCAGAGATAGCATGTAAAAAATGAATACACACCTTCCTTTAGTATATGCCAGGGTAGACACACAAAAACAAGAAAAAAAATTTGAAATCAGAGTGTAAAGGGACTCTGCTTTTTCAAACAATGCAGCACTGAAAGCCAGGTCAGCATCCTTGGGCATTACTAGGAAACTTTAGTTCATCTGGTTTTTCCATCATCCTCAAGATTCTTCTGAACAGTCAGAAAATCTTCCAGTCTCCTCCTACCTCACCTGTCCACAGACTTCCTTTAGCTTTCCTCTCTCTACTGTGTAATCCTGCTGTTGCAGATATTTAAGCTTTAAATGTTCAGAGATTCAACCCCCTCTAAATATTAATTCAGCTCATTTTCTCACAGACACTGACTCAGCCGTGTGGGTTGTGCAGCACTGACGTTTCTAACCAAACAGCATCGTGTGAGCTGTGATCATCCCACTTCTCCATTCCTGAACAGTGATTGGATATTGTAATTGATAGGCAGGTGGAAGAAAACGCAGGAGATGAGGGCTTAGAGATATGTAGACATGTTGCCAAATGCCATCTGTAAAGCTAATTCCAGCTCTGACAGCTTGCCAGGTTTTAGGAACTAGAATGCAGATAACTCCTTCCTTTCAGTATCAGTGTATCCCTTGTAGACAGTAAGCTCTTTTAAACCACAAGGAAAATACCTTCAACCTAAGGATCCACCCAACTATTCTTTTAAGAACCAAACTTTCCTATTCTAAATTGCTACTGGAACTATTAAAGGGAAACTGGAAAGCATGCTTTTCATGTTATGTCCAAAAACATGAGCATGCGTGCTTCTAGGTGGAAATGAAACCTTGCCGCAAAGTCTGATATTAGATGCATGTATGCATTTATCTTTAGAAACCTAAGCAGACTGCAGACAGCAGTTTTTACATAGTCATCCTGTATTAAATCCAAGAGCTTTTTGTGTGTCTTTTAGTCAGACATTTTAACATTATACAAAAGAGGTGTTAAAGTCTTTTTTTTGAATAGTAAAGATCTCTAATTTGTAATTTTAAAAAAAGCTGTCATATTTTGAGCCAAGTATACTTCAACTAAAATCACTGCTAACAATTTCAGCAAGCTAGGAAGTCCCTCTAATACATATCAACTACACTAGTTACATATACGTATGTGACATAGAAGCAAAGCTCACTGAATTTAACTTATTTGTACACAAACTGTAGGTCCACCATAGCATGACCGCATTAAAAAAAAAAAGAGCGGAAATTGTATATATGCATGCAATAACAGCTGGTGAAAAAAAAAGCCATGGATTTGAAGGAGTCTGGGGAGAGATGTGGGAGGGTTTGAAAGGAGAAAAAGGAAGAGAGCAAAGTTTTAATTAAATTATAATCTSAAAAATAAGCAAAGAAAATTGTGTTACCTAGAAATCATAATTACTACACCAAGCCCTTGACTATCAACAAAAGTCAGTACACTTAAGAGAGTAATATTATCACTTTTATAAACTCATACTTATTTGATTAAAGCCAAAGAAGGCAGAGGGGCATTAAAATAAAGTATAAGGCTATTAAAAGTATACATAAAATATAGTGCATTTAACAGGACAATCTTTATATTACCTCCTAAAATTTCATGAGGAGGACTATGCTCACTTATTTACTACAATAAATTGCCACTCTTGCTTGAGGCAACAATATACCTAAATTAAAACTGTATTTTCTTAAGCCCAGTCCCCCTGTTCTAGAGATAGGCTTATAAGCAGATGCCTGTTGGAAATTTGCAAAAATATTGATTTTCTCATTCCCTTTTGGTGAAGAATGGCTAGAGCTACACTTCCAACTTGTGATTATGAGGAAAGTCAGAACAATCAGAGGATTCTGACCCTGATATTCTTAAGCAACTAAGATGCTCTGTATTCGAATACTAAAAACAAAACAAAACAAAACAAAACAAAACCCCACTTTAGGCTTTTACTCAAATACCAAATACTCAAAAGAGAAGGGTGTGTGTGTGTGTGTGTGTGTGTGTGTGTGTGTGTAAGGGAGTGAAAGGTAGAGACAGTGTTTCAAAATATCAGCCATGAATTAGTAATCAGTCTGGGTGATAGGAAATTAGTTTATTATACCTGGTCTCTGTAATGATAAATTATTAAAATTTTAAAAAGAAAATTAATGAGAGTCCTATCTATAAATTAGAGCTCTGTGATTACATGCTGGATAGTCTTGGGGCGAGACTATTAGCCTTGTTTTTTTAATCTATCTAATGGAAACAGTAGCACTATTCAAAGCTGCTTCCTCAGATCCAGGCCAGGTAATCTCCTAAAGGTCTGGCTAGACACACCCTTTATTCACTCTAATGCTTTAAGCGCCTCAGGACTAGTCATCTTACTTCCCACTAACTCAAGCTGACAGTAGCCCTTCCTCAGAACTTCATTTTACAAGTCAAGGTCATGATTTATTGTGCCCTACAATTTTCTAATTAGTCTATATATGAATATTCACATTTCTGTAATAGTGCCCACAGCATCCTAACATACTTTGAATATCCTCCTGAAATGAAGGCAGATTTTTTTTGTTTTGTTTAGTTTTGAAAATCATACAATTCTTTCTTTAAAGTGTCTTAAGTGAAATTTCTACAACACACAGGACAAGAAACTGAAAAGTA
>BDUI01004532.1:89504-100061 GCA_002335545.1 Apodemus speciosus
AAAAAAAAAAGAATAGTAAAGTGAAAATTCTTCTCGGCTGGAGATATAGCTCAGTCACCCTGGGTTTGATCCCTAGCTCCACATGAAACAGGTGTGGTGGTGGCACATTCCCATAATCCCAGCTGGGGGGCTGTGTGTGTGTGTGTGTGTGTGTGTGTGTGTGTGTGTGTGTGTGTGTGTGTGTGTGAAGATTGAGAGTTCAGGGTTATCCTGGGCTACATAAAGATAAATAGTAACTGTTCCTTTTTATTCCCATGTGTATGTTTGGGGGGTAAGGGAGGCATGTGTGTGCTGTGGCCCACGGATGGCAGTCAGAGGACAGCGTCTTCAAGTCACTTTCTCCATCCTTTACCTGTGTTCTGGGCTTGAACTCAGGTCGTCAGGATTGCACTGGAAGCACTTACTGAGCCATCTTGATTGGCCCTGAGAGTGAACAGTCACGTTTCAGGAAAAATAAAGTTCGTAGTAGTTTCTGAGTCTGCAGAAATTGGTAAGTTTTAGTTATGTGCACTGGGGACAGGTTCAGTTGCTTGAACTTGTGAGCTCTTTCCAGTGACTTATTGTAGGTGTTGGGCATGTTTTGAGGAAGTGTTGGCTCATGCGATTTCCCTTTTTGTGTCCCTAGGGCCTCTGCTGTCTGTGCTTAGCTTTGCCAGCTGCCGGCTSTGTTGGTTCTACCCCACTTCGCAGACCTCTGAACTACATCCACTGGGGTTCTTCAGGGTCTAGCTGCAGGCTGGGGGCTTCTCAAGGGTAGTGAGGGTTGGGGAAGGAATCTGCACAGGCACGAGACCTGTGTTCACATGTTCACAGTCCCCTGTGTGCTCATCCTCCTGCTGGAGTGGTGGAGCTGTGGGTGTCAGGTGGTCATTGGATGCCGGTGTGTTTGACCTCTACTGCAGAAAGCAGCTGGTAAATGGTTCCAGGGTTTGATCTGCAGGCCCAGTGTTCTCAGACTCCAGTTATCCTCAGTAAGTGATGTCCTCTTCCCACCACCGAGGGTGGGGCTGTCTGCCTGCCCCTGTGCGCTCCTGCTGCAGACGGAGCTCTCTCAGTCTGCACTGCTGCCTGTCAGCTCCTGGGTCCTCTTACTCACTACAGGTTCCTTCCAGAGCTGTGGCTCACCCTGGGACTGTGKCAGGTTAATCCACGTCCTGACTAGTTATTGTTCTGTGTTCTCAGACCACTGGGGAAGTACACATTTAAAAACTAGGTTCCTTTCAAGATAGCACTTGACTATTCCAAGTCGTATGGACTAGGGTTCCTCTCCTCTGCTGAAAGAGCCATCGTCTCATCATAGTTTGCCACCAAAACAGATGCTCGTGAGGCYTGTGCTTGTTCTGYGGCAGCACTGCCCATCTCTTCACACGGTGCTGCCTTCTAGATGAGGCTTCTGCTTCTGCCGTCTCGATGGGCTGCAGAGCTGGGGCTGTGCTCTTCATGGCCTGGGTTCTCCCATGCCACACTTCTGTGCTCTGCATCTTGGCTCGGGTATCAAGGCCTTTGTGACTTCGTGAAGCTGTCTTTCTGTCTTTTCAGTAAATCCCATTTTTCTTACCATGAGATTCTTCTCCTTTAGGGGCAGTTTCTGTGGGTCACCTTACCCAGAACCACTATACTGTTTAAAACTTATTTATTTAGCACATATTGTAGCTTACTTGTGTTAATTCATACTTAATCTGAAAAATCCACATAAAGCCATTGTTGGCAAAACAAGCATTTGACAAGCTTCATATTATGTAAATTTAGTTTGTTAGCCAAATGTTATTTTAATGTATGTATAAACATGTCATCTAACATTTCTGTAAGTTGTTTTCTCAGCAAAGATGGGTGAAACTAAGAAAATTAATGAATTAAGAATATAAAAATCCTGYCATTGGTCTGGAGAGAAAGCTCAGTAGTTAAGAGTACTGGCTGTGGGCTGGAGAAATGGTTCAGTAATTAAGAACACTGACTGCTGTTCCAGAGGTCCTGAGTTCAATTCCCAACAACCACATGGTGGCTCACAACCATCCGTAAYGGGATCTGATGCCCTCTTCTGTCATGAAAGCACACATGCAATAGAGAACTCATATTCATAAATTACATAAATACATCTTTTTTTAAAAAAAGCACTGGCTGACCTTCCAGAGGACTCAGGTTCTATTCCCAGCACCCACACAGCTAACAACAATCCTTAACTCCAGCTCCAGGTGATCCGGCGCCCTCTTCTGGTCTCTGTTGACACTGCATGCAGTCAGTGCACAGACAGACGTACATGTAGGCAAAACACTCAGACACATAAATAAAATAAAAACTTAAAAATGCTATCATAGTTTGCTATTACACAAACCATGTTACCTATTAAGGAAAATAGTTTACTAAAGTTACCTGTTTACCACTGATCCTCTCGTTCTAGCTCACAGGGCCAAGATAGTATAGGTTGTACTTAATACTAGACTAGCTTAGCGTTCTTACAAACACCATGAATTGTATTTCAGCTAAACCCCTCTCAGTCTCCTGATGGGTAAGGTCCGTGTGTGGCTGGTCAGTTTGACCGTGATTGTGTGTTTATTTTGTAGGCGCTGATGTTGCCAATGTCTGCAATGAAGCTGCCTTGATTGCTGCAAGACACCTTTCAGATGCCATTAATGAGAAGCACTTCGAACAAGCAATTGAGCGCGTGATTGGAGGTAAGGCAGCTGAGTAGAACTCCAGTCAAAAGGATGATGGTAGTCAAGGTGATAGGTGATATCTGACTGTAATCCCAGCCCTCAGAAGGCGAGAGGAGAATCTCAGATTTGAGCCCAGTTTAGGTTAAATGATGAGAACATATCTCTTTTTTAAAAACGCTCATAAAAGGAATTTCCAGTCCATGATTTCTCTGATTTGGCAAGAGCTATAAAATAAGTACACCCATGCAGTACACCCATGCAGTACACCCATGCAGCCTTGGGGCTTGCCATGCCATGCCATCTCCAGACTTGCCTCCTGCTTTCTTGAGTCTGAATCGTTCCTGCTCTGAGGTAGGAGTTTGCCTGTTGACAGTGCTGCCTCTGTGAACCAAAGTCTCATGCTTTGTAATAATGTGGCATACTGAGACGGAGGAATCCCGTGATGAACTATGAGGAGATTGTAAATTCACATAAGCAAGAAGGCTAGGGGTTATGGTATGATGGTGGAGTACCCGCTTAGCACACACAGCTCTGGATTCAGCATCCCAAGAAAGAAATGCTTGAGGAAACAGAAGGTGCATTAGCTCATCCTTAGTAACTTTTGACCCTGGTAGCTTTGCGGAATGCACTTTTCTTGGGTTTTATCATCGAGAGCCTAACCTTTCTTCCCTCTTCAGATGAATTACTTTAAACAAAGCAGAACACTTGGGGTGATGATTTGCCCACCATAGAATGTGCATTATTAGGGTTTACAGTTATAGACCATGATAGAAAATGAGACTTGGGAGTCTGCCTCTCTGCAGGCTGGGAAAAGCTGAAATTGCAGATCTTTGAGCCCTGTAGTTGGTATTGAACTCTTACACAGGGTCATTGGAGTGGGTTGGGAACTGACCTTCCTAGAGTGCTTCTTGACAAACTCCTTCATCCCATAAACTGTCTGGCCTGTGTGATGGCCTGGCCTGCTATGAGTAGGATTTCACTCTTGCATTAGCATGCTCTTCCGCTGCAACAGACAAGAGTCACTCTTGTCCCAGGACTTGAGAATTCTATATAACAAAACCAAGCAGAAGACTTCCATACTTCTGTCTTTCCTATGAGTTTCATGTTTCACAGGACCTAAATGCAGAATTATATTTACATTTCTGTTGATTTCCCCCCCCCACCCACCCCCAAAAAAAGGTGTGTGGCTTAAGAGAGAGCTTGGGGCAGAGATAAGAAATACATTTCTGTTGCTGTTAGATATATTTTAGACTTTACCTCTTAGTCTGATTTCGGTCAGGAAGCTTAGGCAGCCTAGTTGTTATGTCTTAGGTAAGGCGGTGTATAGTACTGTGTTGCTATTACTTAAGGTCATTGTCACTAAAACAGTGGTCTGGGGTTTTGTTATTGTTAGGCTTGGAGAAAAAAACCCAAGTTCTACAGCCTGAGGAGAAGAAGACAGTGGCTTACCACGAAGCAGGCCACGCAGTCGCCGGCTGGTATCTGGAGCATGCAGACCCGCTCTTAAAGGTGCCGCAGCCTGTTCAGTAGGCAAGCCAGCTTAGTATGGAAGCAGTGACCGGACAGGGAGTACACCCACTCGAGAAGTAGCCGTGTGGCTTTGGAGGGGCATAGCAGAGACTGATGGAGGTTGAAGGAAGTACTTGCCCTCCTGCAGACACTCACACAGTTAGACAGCACACTTTCTGTTTGCCATGCTGGGCCTCATTCATGCTGGATAAGTTCTCTACCACTGAGCTATACCTTTAGCCCCTTTAGAATGTTATCTTATTTTTTAAGTATATGTGGTGTATATGTGTGTTTGTGTTCAGGTGTGTGCACACATACACCTGCTCACATGTGTGCACTTGAATGCAGAAGCCAAAGGTTAGTGTCGAGTATCTTTCTCTGTTGCCCTCTCCGTTACTTTTATTACCATTATCAACATAGTGTCTCACTCACCTGGAGCTCGCTAATGTGGCCAGACTAGCTGGCAGCCAGTCCCAGGGATCCTCCTGCCTCTGTCCTCTTCGTGCTAGGATTATAGGCACATACCATTGGGTAGGTGCTGGGCTCTGAATCAGGCCTAATGTTTGCACAGCAAGCGTGTTACTGACTGCCCCCGACCCCTACCACCTTCACTTGTAATTTTGAGGTAGAGTCTCACTAAGCTTCCCAGGTTGTGCTTGAACTCACTCTGCAGCCAAGGCAGGCCTTGGCTTTTCACTCTTCTGTTCCCGCCTCGCAGATCTTGAGTAAGGCCTGTGCTGCTATGCCTGTTTCAGAAAGTCACACCCAGAAAGTAGCCAGAGGCAGCGTAGAAGCAGGGAGCTGACCCGCAGTCAGCAGCTTTGCGGTGGCTTGTGGGGCTTCTGTAATTACACCACAGTGCTTGAAGCTATTGGCCATCTTGTGGTGGCTGAGAAGAGAGTTCCGAATTCCAAAAGTACTGGAAATTTAACAGGAAAATTTGAGAAACAAGAAATAGTACAGAGTTGAAACCCGGATCTGAGTAGGAACTGACCGTATCCGGCCGTCTGATAGAAGTGTGTGGAATGGGGATCTCCAGAGATCCTGGCCAGAACACAAGCGGGGGCTAGTGAGGTCTCCCTTGGAAGCTCTTAGCTGCCTTGTGATGTCAGGAGATGGGCCAGGGTCAGTCGAGAGAGGAGTTGCAGGGCGGGTAACATTCACATACACATAAAAGACCTGAGGAATCTACAGAGGCCACCAGAATTAATGGGTTAAGAGAGATGCAGAATCCAGGGCTCATATACAAAGATCTGTGGGATCTCTGTATTTGTTAATGGATAATTGGAAAATACATTTTAGTTTAATTTTAAGTTTTTTTGTTTGTTWGTTTGTATTTTTAGAAAATGCAAGGTTTAGCCAGGTGTAGTAGCCCATACCTTTAATCCCATCATGTTCATAYAGAGGCAGGTATATCTCTATTAATTTGAGGCCAGCCTGATCTACATAGCAAGTTTTAGGTCAGCTGCAGCTGCATAATGAAATCCTATCTCAAAAAAAGAAAAGAAATTTTCAATTGCATTTTCAATAGATTCTCAATACATAAAATATAAATTTAAGAAAATATCATAGGGCTTATACGTTGAATTAATGTATAAGAATAAAAGTGCATTCTGTTTATAGAGTTATATGCTGTTTCTTCCCACACTGACCTGTGGCCTCCTTCAGTCTGTTAGGATTATAGCATTTTTTTTTTTTTTTTTTTTTTTTTTTTGGTTTTTCGAGACAGGGTTTCTCTGTGTAGCTCCGACTGTCCTGGTACGCACTCTGTACACCAGGCTGGCCTCGGAACTCAAAAATCGGCCTGCCTCTACCTCCCGAGTGCTGGGATTACAGGCATGCGCCACCACTGCCCAGCGGATTATTGCATTCTTTTGCAGAACCTAGGACCTCACACATGCTCGGCAGACGAGAGACTCCACATCTCAGCCACACTCTCGACCCACAGAGGCTCTCTTACTGTGAGGCTGAATTAGGGTTTTCTGGTGACACTGCTAGAACAGTGGGAACAGCGAGGGGAGAATAACAGTGTCCGACGGTCATATCGTACACTGCTTCAGTAAAGCCTGTGGTACTGGTGAGGGGACAGGTGAGCTCGCCTGGCAGCAGAGGGAGGCCACATTCCTGACCATTCTCAAGGTGGAAATTGGGAGTGATGGTGCATACCTGTAATAATAGCACTGGGGGGCTGGAGCAGGAAGATCTCCAGGGGGTTTAAGGTCATCTTCAACTTTAGAGGTCAGTCTGGCCTTTTGAGACTCTATCTTCATAAAGTCAAAAGAAGAGGAAGCCAGGGAGAGAGACGGAAGGATTGTCTTCTTAACATGTGATTCTGATAACTCTGGCTTCATATGAAAAATAAACATTAACCCTTGCATCATATGCCAGAAAATAAATAGATTAGAAAAGCTAAAATGAGCCGGGCTGTGGTGGCGCACGCCTGTAATCCCAGCACTCTGGGAGGCAGAGGCAGGCGAATTTTTAAGTTCGAGGCCAGCCTGGTCTACAGAGTGAGTTCCAGGAGAGCCAGGGCTACACAGAAAAACCCTACCTCAACCCCCCCCCAAAAAAAAAAGAAAAGAAAAGCTAAAATGTAAAATGATAAAACTTCTCACAGAAGTATGTAGACATTTTCTTCGAACACAAAAAGCATAAACTGAAAAAAGAAAAGGTTGGTGAATGGGTGGACAGGATGGCTCAGTGGGTGCTTGCCACCAAACCTGACAATTGGAGTTCAATCCTAGGAGCCACATGATGGGGAATAAGAGAACATAGTCGTATATGCACACAGCCACACATACATGGGATCATTCAATAAATAGAAAGGGAGAGTTAATAAATGAGACTTCGTTGACATTTAGAACGGTTATTGAGGTCCAGACATGGTATCACATGCCTGTAATCTCAGCATTTGAGTAGCAGAGACAAGAGGATTTTAAATTTATGGTCAGTCTGGGCTACATAGAGAAACCAGCACTCCTGGAGGGTGTAACTCGGTGGCAGAGTGTGTGACCAGCGTGCACAGTGAGCCCAGCCTGACTCAAGTGAAAACAAAAGACTTAGAGAAGGCCATGAAGGATGTCAGAGGTGGGGTAGGCACACGGTGGTGCACTTGGGAGGTACAGGCAGGAAGATCAGGAGTTTCAGGTCAGCCTGGGCTGTATACTGATTCCCTGTCTCAAAAAACGTGATCCTTTAAGGGGAGGGGAGAAAAGGCCACATTCTAAAAATATTTGCAGTAAATATGTGTGACAAAGGAGCTGCATCTGGAAAAACAAGTCTCAAAGTTGATCCAGTAAAGCAGTAGGCAAGATTTGCATAAGACTCTATAGAATGGGACATAAGAACTGACATCAGGCCAAGAAATTGCAAAGGAATCATAACTAGATACAGAGTCACTTACAGGCTCTGTGCACTGCTGGGAGGGTAAATGGCTGTTTGCTGGCTTCTAAGTGAGCAAATGGTCCTCACCCAAGAAGGGTGAGAATGGATTCCACACAAGAATATTCCGCTGTATTTATAGTGTCAGTAAGCGGGAAACAATCTGACTGTCCTACAAAAGTGAACTGGAAGCTGTGTGTGTGGTAGTAGGGGACACTAATGCTTGTAATCCCGGCACTTTGGAGGCTGGAGCCGTATGGTTAACATGCCATGAGTTCAAGGCCAGCTTGGGGAAGTACGAGACCTTGTCTCAAAAAACAAAGAATAGATACCTGATGTGTTTATTAGTGGCATGCTACAAACAGGCTGTCAGTATACACAACAATATGGCTGAATTTCAAAAGCAGGGAATGGAACCAGACCCAGAGTAAACTTTGTGCAGTGGCACTCACAAGCCACTCTAGAAAGGGCAGACTTGTCTGTAAGTGTACATGCGCTTGCTTGTGTCTCTGTGTGGCAGCTAGGGGGTATGGTGGCCCCTGTTTTATATATTAGTTGTGGTTGGAGTTGTTTATAAAACTCTGTTTTACACTTAGAGTGGTTAACACTTTATATAGAGAACTCCTTCTTCAATGCAGTTAATTTCTAAAGAAAACAGAACTCACCTAGTTTCGTAAAAAGTGATCTGGAAGGACAGTGACAGCTCTTGAGCGTCTTGGCCCCTTTGTCCTCTGAGGTAAAAGTGGTTGTGCCAGAGTCGAGTCAGTGCCGTGGTCTGCCAGGGGAGACCCCAGCCAGCAGTCAAGACGCCTTTACTAAAGGCTAATTTTAGTCTGCCTTTACATAAGGGCAGAGAACGCTTTCTGGAACTGAGGTCAGGCAGTTTCTCTGCTGGTCGGTCAGTGCTAGGTCTCGGCAGTGACGCGGGTGTGGTGTGCGGCCCAGCTCTGAGCGGCCTTTTCGTCAGTGAGTGTCCTTGCAGACCCTGCTCAGGACTGCATTGGCAGTGTGTGCTTCCTGCTCACCAGGTGTCCATCATCCCTCGGGGTAAGGGGCTGGGCTATGCTCAGTACTTGCCCAAGGAGCAGTATCTGTACACGAAGGAGCAGCTGCTGGACAGGATGTGCATGACTCTGGGTGGCCGTGTCTCCGAGGAGATCTTCTTTGGAAGAATTACAACCGGTGCCCAGGATGACTTGAGGAAGGTGACCCAGAGTGCCTATGCCCAGGTGAGTCTGTGGGGCTGGNCATGCTACAAACAGGCTGTCAGTATACACAACAATATGGCTGAATTTCAAAAGCAGGGAATGGAACCAGACCCAGAGTAAACTTTGTGCAGTGGCACTCACAAGCCACTCTAGAAAGGGCAGACTTGTCTGTAAGTGTACATGCGCTTGCTTGTGTCTCTGTGTGGCAGCTAGGGGGTATGGTGGCCCCTGTTTTATATATTAGTTGTGGTTGGAGTTGTTTATAAAACTCTGTTTTACACTTAGAGTGGTTAACACTTTATATAGAGAACTCCTTCTTCAATGCAGTTAATTTCTAAAGAAAACAGAACTCACCTAGTTTCGTAAAAAGTGATCTGGAAGGACAGTGACAGCTCTTGAGCGTCTTGGCCCCTTTGTCCTCTGAGGTAAAAGTGGTTGTGCCAGAGTCGAGTCAGTGCCGTGGTCTGCCAGGGGAGACCCCAGCCAGCAGTCAAGACGCCTTTACTAAAGGCTAATTTTAGTCTGCCTTTACATAAGGGCAGAGAACGCTTTCTGGAACTGAGGTCAGGCAGTTTCTCTGCTGGTCGGTCAGTGCTAGGTCTCGGCAGTGACGCGGGTGTGGTGTGCGGCCCAGCTCTGAGCGGCCTTTTCGTCAGTGAGTGTCCTTGCAGACCCTGCTCAGGACTGCATTGGCAGTGTGTGCTTCCTGCTCACCAGGTGTCCATCATCCCTCGGGGTAAGGGGCTGGGCTATGCTCAGTACTTGCCCAAGGAGCAGTATCTGTACACGAAGGAGCAGCTGCTGGACAGGATGTGCATGACTCTGGGTGGCCGTGTCTCCGAGGAGATCTTCTTTGGAAGAATTACAACCGGTGCCCAGGATGACTTGAGGAAGGTGACCCAGAGTGCCTATGCCCAGGTGAGTCTGTGGGGCTGGCTTCGGCCTCCCTTTCTCGCCTGTCTGGACAGTTAGCCTTTGTGGGTCACTGAGATGACACGGGTGTTTCACTGGGTTTCTGCAGCAGAGATTCTTTCTTAAAGCCACTGTTGGAGCTGGAGACTTGACTCAGCTGTTAATAAATAGTTTGTTATTTTTGCAGAGGATCCAAGCTTTTGTCCCAGAACTCATGTTGGGCAGTTTACAACTGCCCATAACTTCAGACCACATCTGACCCCCTTTGGTCTCTAAGGGGCACCTGAACTCATGGGTGAAGACACATACAGATACATACATAAAAACTACAAAAAAAAATTCCACTTTAATAACTTACAGAAGAAAAATTGTCTTCCAAGTTTTCCCTTAGGGTCCTGCATGTAATGCTTATAAGTAGTTTAAAGTTTATTTTTCAGAGTGTTTATTTTTTTGAGATAGGATCTCATGTAGCTCAGGCTAGTTCTCACTTGCTGAGTAGCTGAAGGTGACCTTGAATCGTAAGGGTTTCAGCATGTGCCACAATGCCCAGCTGTAAAGTTTAATTTTTAAAAAAGAATTCTTCTGTCACTTGAGGYGTATGAGTGTTCTGGCTGTGTGCATGCATATTCCCACAGGTGTGCCTAGTGCCCTCGGAGGTGAGGGGGGCTGGGCCTCCTAGAGCTGCTGTCAGATGAWGGTGGGCTGCTGCAAAAGCCCTGAAGTTGAACTCTGAGCTCCATGTGCTCACAGCAGTTTGGCCGCTGCTCTCAGGGCCTTCCCGCACCTGTCCCTTGTCACTCCCCGCGCAGCGGCCTCTCCTGACCGGAGCTGTGCCTGCTTTCTTGAGCTTCTGCCACAGGCTTCCACAGCCCCGCGAGGCTCTTTGCTCTGGG
>BDUI01004533.1:57446-70254 GCA_002335545.1 Apodemus speciosus
AATAAGCAAATCATTTGAGTGTAGCTGATATTTAATCCTAGCTATGTATTACATAAAGTTAACAGAAGCAATATAGTCCCAGTGTTAGAGTCCCCCATGTGTTTAATTAACAGACTGCTTGGATAAAATAATTTTCTGCTGGGTGTGGTGGTACACAGCTCTAAATCTCAGGTAGAGGTTGGCCTGTTACACAATAAATTCCAGGCCACTGAGAGCCATATAGTGGGACCTTGCCATACATACAGACAATAATTTATCACCTCTTTAATAATTAGCTTTGTAGCCTATCATTAAAAAATTGACAGTGAAACATTAAAAGGCAAGGCTGAACAGCTTTAATTTTTTTTTTTAAATAAGAAATGTTTTTAAATATATCTTAAGGCTGGGGAGATGGGTCAGATAAATCTAAATATATGGATATATCTGTAATCCCAGAACTCATAATTAGATGGGAGTCTAAGATGGGATTGTCCAGAAGCTCCCATACAGATCAGCATAGTCTTGACTGCAGCACAGCAGTAGATACCAGAGAGKCCTTGCCTCCTAAGGTTTGCCCTTTACATTAGTATTTATGCTGTCTGCCTCTCACCCCCAATAGAGTTTGTGCATGAATATTTAAGGATGGTCACACAAGACACTGAGCATGTCAAGGTCATAATACTACTTGGTTATCAACCTTTCTCTTCCATCCTGTTAGAGAGACTCTTGCTTTATGTTGCCACGTACCACATGCTATCTAGATGAGGGACTTCAGGGATTCGTCTATCTTCACCTCCTTGGGTGCACTGAGGTTGCAGTTTGGCCACTATCATCCCTGGCTATGCTTGAGTTCTGGGGACTCGGGGGTTTTGGCTTGTTTTGTTTTTTGTTTTTGAGGGGGATGAGTATTGCTGTATTTTTTCTTTTTCTTTTTGTTTTATTTGTGCACATGACAAGTGCTCTTATCTACCAAGCAGCCTCCTTAACCCTTAGATAAACATTTACAGTTCTGACCATTTCATACAGTATGCTGAGATCATGTTCCCCCCATCCCACTCTTGATGAACCCCCTTTCATGTCTTTTTTTTTCTTTCCTTTCTTTTCCTTTTCAATTCTTTTTCTCTTTTCTTCTCTTTTTTCTTTTTTTCTTTCCTTTCTCTTTCTTTTCTTTCTTGTGACCCACTGGTTTTAAGTAGGGCTGCTTATACAGGTAAGTTCTATAGGGAGTTGCAGCTTATAAGTGGCTACACCAACAAAAGAGTTCCCAGCAACCATTTAGATGTTTCTTTTATGTTGTAGTGCTTCGTGGTAATTTCATTGGTAAAGTTCTGTGTTTTTAAGGTTATAAGAGACTGGTACTTTTACTTTGCAGGGCATGGATGATACACAGGTGCGAAGTGCTGCTACTGATATATTCTCATACTTGGTTGAATATAACCCATCCATGGTACGAGAGTTTGTCATGCAGGAGGCACAACAGAATGATGATGTAAGTAAGAAGTTAACAGAGCAAAAAATAACCAGCAAGGTAAATATTATTTACACTAATAGTAAGTATTTATACATAGGAGGCTATAGCTGGGGTTATGTATTTTTAAGATCTAAACTATTGTGCTTTTTGGGAACAGGTAGCCATAATAATGTCAGATGGTTCATTCTTCCCCTGTTTCCTTTGCCTTAGTTTATGTTTGTTGTATTTGACTTCAACTTTTTTAATTGTGAGATTGGCTTGGCTATAATGTTTTATTTAAACCCTTAAATCAATTGACCATTCTGAATGTGGGACTGTGAGTAACTTAAATTGGAAAGCACTACCAGAGGTGGATTCTCAAGAGTTCAGCTGGATGAAAGAGATAAAATATGGCCCCTGGAAAGTATTAGGGAAGAATAAGAACAAGCTATTGTTATTGCCTGTGTGCTGTGGCTRTATTTAATCAGAAATTAGAATCAGTGAATTGGCTTTAACAGTAGCTTATTAGACTGGTAGTGTAGATTGAGTGTGTGGTAYACAGTATGTGAAGAAGCCTGACTCTGCTCTTCCACTCTGTTTTATTAAACTAATGATTCTGGTTTTTATTCTCCTTCCAAGTTTTTGGAAGCTACTTTTTACTCAATAGATTAAACTATCTTGAATTCCTTGAGAATGGGAAAATGCTGTCTCCTTAAGGGGAAGGAGGTCTGCAGAACGTTGTCACTGGCAGTGTTTCTTACAAAATGAAACAGCTATTTTTAAAAATCTTCTGTGCCAGATTGAAGTTAAATGCCTAATAATGTCTATATTTATGGTTTGTCTTTAAAATTATAGTGCTAGAGTACATGCAGAACTGTACCACTAAATCTTATTTCACATTTTTCTTCTATGAAATAGTCCTACTTAAAAAGCAGAATATCTTGAGTAATTAAAACTAAAGGCTGTTCTTGTAGGCCCTGTAGCCACTGGGTGAGCAGACATGCCTGTGTGTCTTCACACTTCACAAACATGCATTAGGCCTCTGGATTTCATTTTCCAGTCATTTCCATCTACTGTCTGTATTTTCTTTGTCCTTGTCTGTTTTACCACGACATATATAGACAAATGGAACAGTTTGCCTGCTTTATCTCCCTCAGTTTTTATTTATCCCTTGGGCCAAGAACACCAGCCCTAAAAATTCCTTAGGGAAACCAGAAGTTGGTTTCTTTGACATTTAAAATCCACATAATGTACTATTGTTCTGTACATTGTCTCATTTTATTCAATTTATTATTTCCATAAAGGAAAACTATAAAAGTAAATGCAGTGAAACCAAAGGAGATGTATAAATTCTAGCTAAGTATTCTTATTTTGAAGCCATAAATGTGAAGCTCATGAGTTTTCTGCAGAAGGCAAATGGAGTTCGTACAGAAGCAAGACATGTTTTAACAGCAAACCTGACCTTTGTGGTGTGGTTTGGTTTTGTTTTGGTACCCCCTCCCTTCTTTAATCACGTGAGTTTAAAGATAATAGAAAAAGCCATAGGCGGTGAACACTACTTAATCCCAGCACACGGGAGGCAGAGGCAAGCAGATCTCGTATGAGTTGTAGGCCAGCTTTTTAGTTCCAGGCCATCCAAAGCTACACAGTGGGACCCTGTCTCAGAGAGTTGGGGGAGTACTTTTAAAGTTCTTTTGGTACTATTTACTGTCTTTGAGCTACCCATCAGAGGAAAGAGAAACTTCCATCTAGCCTGTTAAATGCATTAGTCATTTTATCTTATTTGAGATTAACAAGACAGCTAGAGGTAGCCATAACTCTCTAATATCTGTTTTAGTAATCTATATTATGTGTATTTTTTATCACCAGGATATTTTGCTCATCAACCTCATTATAGAACATATGATTTGTGATACAGATCCTGAGCTTGGAGGAGCAGTCCAACTTATGGGCCTGCTTCGAACTTTAGTTGACCCAGAGAACATGCTAGCCACTGCCAATGTAAGTCATAGCCTTCTCCTTGTTCACAGTAGTGTGTGTTTTATTGCTAACCAATACAGTTAAAGTTCATCAAAGTATTTTTTGATTCCATAGAAAACAGAAAAGACTGAATTTCTGGGTTTCTTCTACAAGCACTGTATGCATGTTCTCACTGCTCCCTTACTAGCAAATACAACAGAAGACAAGCCTAGTAAAGGTAAGATAATAGAGGTTCATAGTTCTCAGATTGGGAAACTCAAAGCAGATGTTGAGTAACTAGATTTAAGACATTGGGGCTAGAGAAATAACTCAAGGGTTAAGAGCACTGGTTGCTCTTCCAGTGGACCCTGGTTTGATTTCAAGCACCCACACGGCAACTAACAATAGTCTGAACTTCAGTCCCAGTTCATCAAACACTCCCTTCTGACTTCTGTGGGCACTGCACACACACACATGGTCTCAGAAATATATGCAGGCAAAATACTAATGCACATAAAATTAAAAATAGGCTGGAGATGGTTCAGAGTTAAGACTACTCACTGGCTGCTTCTAGAGTTCAATTTTGAGCAACCATGTGTGGCTCACAGCTATTTATAATGAGATTTGGTGCCCTCTTCTGGCCTGCAGGTGTTATGTGCAGGCAGAACATTGTATACATAATAAATCTTTAGAAATAATGACAATAAAATAATTAAGTCTGTAAAGGAAAAGACAGAGACAGGAAAGTAACAATCTTTAAAGTTTTATAAATAGGGGCTAAAGAGATGGCACAACAGTTAAGAGCACTGATTGTTTTTCCAGAGGTTCTGAGTTCAATTCCCAGCAACCACATTGTGGTTCACACCCATCTGTGATTGGATCCTATGCCCTCTTCTGGTGTGTCTGAAGATAGCAGCAGTATACTCATAAATAAAATAAATAAATTTTTTAAAAAAAGTTTTATAAATTGATTGGGGTTTTTTCGAGAGACTTTTAAGGTGAATTTTGTTTAAAAACATCATAGTCATAGCCAACAGAAAAGTACAAAAGCAAGTAATTTGGTTCAGTGGTCCGTCTTGGTTGGTTGGCTGACTGGCTGGTTGGCTGAGAGATGTTGTTATGGGATCCATGTTGGTCTCAGGTCTTCTTGTTTCAGCCTCCCCAGTGCTGGGATCACAAGTGTACACCATGGTAAATGGCAAACTATTATAGTTTATTCCTTAGGACTTTGTGTGTGTGTGTTTAAAGAATAGTTTTAATGTCATTATTGGGAAATTTCTGTTGAGGCTCTGTCTAGGAACCCATATGTTATTTTCCCTTAATAGTTTCACAATGTACTGTGTTTAATTTAAAACATACTCAATGTATAGTAGTATTCATGTGTTAAAAACTGTGATAGTATTGGTGTAAAAGTGACTTTTTTCCTCTGTTTYTGAAGTGCTAGAATTTAACATGCCCAGCACGTTAAATAAACTATTRTGTGACCCTAGAAATCAAGCCTTTGAAATATCATTTTGCTTCYGTCTGTGTTTATTCATACTGGGTAAAATTTAAGGCTTGTTTCCAAATTCCCAGCATTTACAAAGAACTCTTAGAAGGTCCTGTGCTATGATCAGTGGGTGCTAAGTTGTAGGAAAAAACATGCAGAGACTGCTGACTCTAAAGAGTAAAAATTAATCAGTAAGTATGCTTTTGCTGTGAGCTGGCTGTGTGAAGAAAGCACGGAATGCAATGAAATGAGGGGAAGCAGAGAGAACATGGATACACCAAAGACGAAGGTGTTTGCTCTGATTCCTTACACTGTTTGTTGTCTGTTCAGCCTACATACGATCGTGTTTTGCTTATTTTAGATGATTTTCAAACTGCGCAGTTACTAGCACTTGTATTGGAATTGCTAACATTTTGTGTGGAGCACCATACCTGCCACATAAAGAACTATATCATCAACAAGGACATTCTTCGCAGAGTGCTAGTTCTTATGGCCTCCAAGCATGCTTTCTTGGCATTATGTAAGTGCTTCTTTAACTTTCTCTCTTACTCTGTTTTAGCTTTAAAACTCATTGCGGAGAACATAACTGACCGAGGGGTCATCAGGCCTAGGATCTTAGTGCAAGCTCATGCCCTGATGACAGTTTGGCAGGGAATACGGAAGAACTTCATTCATACAAAGTTGAGTAGCTAGAAGGTATCTGTCAGGTCACCTCATATTTCCACTAACGGCCTTCCACCAAATCCTTGGGTGATTCAGTGTTATTTTAGAACCTACAAACTACAGTTTAACCAACACTACCAATGGTCTATTCTTTTGTATAACCTGCAAACTGGAAAATGGTCTAATATTTTCTTAAAGAGCAGTTTAATAAAAGAAAAACAAATACTACTACAGAGACTATATGTGGCCCACAGAGCCTAAAATATGTACGTGTGGACTTTTCCGGAGGTTTGTGAACTAGTTAGTAGCTGCAGTTTCTTCTGTTTGTTTTCAGTTTGGGGGGGGGGGCGGTGTTTGGTTTGTTTCTATTGTTTTAACTTTTTATTGATGGTGTTTCTGCAGCCCAGGCTGGCCTTAAGCTCACAGCAATCCTCATACCTTGACTGCCTGAGTGCTGGGGTTGTAGGTGTTAGCTACCATTCCTAGCTTTACAGGCAGTCATTTTTATTTGTGTGTGAGATACTATGAATTGAGCTCAATACCAATAACATTTGCGTACACTTGACCACTCCACTTTACCCTTAGCCCAAGAGCAATAGTGCATTTTAACAAGATTATTCTTGTTTTGTTTTTAAGATCATTCATAGTTACACTTTTTTTTTTTTGAAACTGATATTCACAATGTTGAGACCTTAGTTTATATAGTAAAACATACTTGTGAATTAGAAGTAGCTTTGGCTATTCTGTAGCTAGACTTCTTGAGCAATAAGTTTGCATATCTAAACTATAGTTATGGGTAAGTTGGCTGACCAAGTTTAGGGATACTCTGGAGGCTTGGATACTGCCAAGTTTTTGCCATTTGGCTTTTAAAGGTAAGTTGGGATTTTGYTTCATTTCCTTTCCTTTTATTAGGCTTCATGTTTTAAGTTTTCACTTGTTGAGTTTCTTTGCTTGACACATGTGATGAAAATGCATGTACTTGGAATGTGTCTTTGTAAGTTGAAGAGAGCATTTGATGCATTTATTTTCCACTGAACATTCAGAACTCTAGATGTTTGTCATAGCATTTGTATTATTGACAAGACTTTAAAATTTTCTAAAGACTGCAAAAAATAAATCATCTACTAGTGAGCACCGAACATGCAATGGAACGCTTTGGGGGTTAGAAAGATGACTCCGTGGTTACGATGGTCTTCCAGGGGATCTGAATTTGACTGCCAGCACCCACTTGATAATTCATACCTGGCTATATTCCATTTTCAGGATAATCTGACACCCCCTGCTGGCACCAGGCACATGATACATAGACATACATTTGGGCAGAACACCATACAAATGAAAACATTTCTCCATATACTTACCATAGGAGAGGAGAGGTGATGGTACCAAGGCCAAGTTCTTTTAAGTCACCGTAAAGAATTTTGTCTATTTGGGGAAAGGAAGCAGAAGGGAAAAACTGAATGAATAGATTAAGTTTAGATAGCTTTATTTCAGCAAATACAATAGCCAGATACAGTGCCACCTACATCTGGTACTTCAAAGGGTAGGCAAGCCTATCTCTGAGTTCAAGACAGGGCTACATAGAGAGACCCTGTCTCCAAAGAGGGGGTAGGAGATGGAGGTGAGATATGCATTGTAAGTAGAAAAGACAAAGATACATTCAGTATCTATTTACTGTGCCTTCTTAAGGCTTTGGGTACTTTTATGTTGACGTTTAGTGTTCTTAGAAAGTATTGAACTCGGGATGAAGTGGATTGGTGGATGAAAGCACCCAACTGCTGAGTTTGGTCCCTTGAACCTCCACAGTGGGAGAGGACCAGCTCCTAAAGCAGTCTTCTGACCTCCACATGTGAGCATGGCACATGCACTTCTCCTCTCACACATACATACGAAATGGAGAACAAAAACAGAACTCTGTAGAAAGAGGAAATGTTTAAAGCTTTATTATAAAGCCAGAGCAGCTCAGTTGGTAGAGTGCACGCTAGCATCATGAGGCATCAATGGGATGTGGTGGAGAAGGGGGCAGAGCTTGGGTGCAAAGCTTCTATCATTAGTTCCATTTGTGGCAATGAGTCTCAGACTTACTCCATGAAATCTTGAGTCAATGTACTACAAAAAATGTGATCAAAACTGAACACAAAAGATTCATCCCCTTAATGAAGATAGGCTGTGTTGTGAGCAGAAACCAAACTTTACATTAAAAATGCCAGTTGGGCATAAACAGGAGCTTTCTCAAATCTCCTTTGAATGGCCGGACTTTATAGAATTGACAGGTAACATTTGGAAAACAACTTGTTATTCAATAACAAAGAATAATAGTATTGGATATTTTTGATGTGGGGCTGTTGGGGATGTGAGTTTAAACAAGTAATTATTGATGTAAATCAGGGCAAATGGAAATAAGAGAAGGAAGCCAACACCCCCGCTCCCCCAAAAAAGCACCTAGAACTTCCTTCTACTACATCAGCTTTTCCTGGGTTAGGTATTCTTTTAAGGAGTTGTTAATAAGGGTCTCTCGTCTGCATGTCCTGACCTCACTGAATTCTGAAAAGGTAGGAGATTCTTTTCACGTGCCTGGAACTGCATATATAGATAGCATTGGGGTTAATGTGATGTTTTGATAGGACACAAGTCTTCACAAAGCCTGCAGAGTTAGATTTCCAAATCTTAGAATAATAATAGTAAGTTCTTGCTTACTAAATGTCTAGAATTTACCTATTAGTCTGAGCTTTTGATTTTTATCKAAACCAATGGAGCTGTCTCACTAAGTTCCTTTGCCAGCTAACCAAAAACAAGAGAAATCACTGTTTTAGAAATAAACCCTTGTCAGGCCTTCATTCCCCACATAGAACAATGCCTCTTGCTACTTAAAAGGTCTTCAACCATACTTATGTTTTTAAATTTTTTCAGTAGTTTAAAAATAAAATGCAGTTATTAATCTAAACTATTTTGAAACTCCCTGCCCAGAGTGTTTCTTTATGAAGATACACTCTTAAATAAGTTGGATTGTTAGGGCAGTTTCTAACCAACTGTACCTAATTGGGCATTCACTTGTGGACCTCTTTGTGCCAACTAAAGAAAAATTGAGCTGCTTTACTCCTCTGCCTTCCCACCCAGAAACCGTGTCAGCATGGTTGCCTGGCTACCTGCTCATGAAGGACTTGATTAATAACAAATTGGCAATTTAACGAGCCACTTCCATGATCTCCAAAGAAACCAAAATACAAACACAATATTTAATCTTGCCAACCGAAGACGATGTGACTACATGAAGTGAGTATGCTTTTTTGAACTGTTTACAGTAATTGGGGCATTAACTTACTGATAATTCCATATAGGTTAAAGAGGGCTTTGCTGAAGTCTAGCTGTCTAAGTATATTTGGATCTTGATGAATGGTGACTTAAGTAACAGCCCATATCTCAAGATGCAAATATATATCTGCTGATCTGTAAGTTAAAGCCTAATTATTCAAAGGAAAACTAGGGGAAAATTAAAAAGCATACTCGCTGTAATGAGAATAGAGGACCACATTTTAAAACAATCTAAATTTATATCTAAACCATGGGAAGGCAATTTTGGGGGGCATGCAGATTTTTGTGGTTTCTTGTCTTTTTTTTTTTTCCTTTTTTTTTTAACCACATCTACAAATAAACCAGTGTAAATCCATTAACTCTATAAAATAGTAAGAGTGTCCAAAATCTTGAAAGATCAAATTCTAGTACAGTGGATTGCCCTAATAAAACAGTGCTCTTTTTCATTGCTTTAAAATGTATTTAAAGTATGGAGGAATGATCACTTTAAGTATTATAATCTGTCCTTACCTCAACAATAAATTACATTTTGGCTGATAGTGATTGGTATTCSCAGAACTTTTCTGGCTTTCTAAGACTTGTGTTCTATGATAACATACACTACCTTTGTTTCCAGGGCGGGCAGGGTCCCCTCACATCCTCGCCCTGGCTGTTCTAGAACTATGTAGCCCCTCTGTCCTTGAACTCTAAACAAACCTCTTTCTCAGCTTCCTAGTGTTGGATTACAAACATACGTTTTACATGACACTATTTTGAATGCCTTTTCTTACGGTACTATTAAGATCCTTATGTTCAGGGTCACATGATGCACACAGGTGAGCATGGATGTCTGTGAAATAGCTTCTGTTTGTTGACTCTAAGATGTACAAGTTTGAACAGCAATACCTCTGTGTTTCAGGTGCCCTCCGTTTTAAGAGAAAAATCATTGGATTAAAAGATGAATTTTATAACYGCTACATAATGAAAAGTTTTTTATTTGAACCTGTAGTCAAAGCATTTCTCAACAACGGATCTCGTTACAATCTGATGAACTCCGCCATAATAGAAATGTTTGAATTTATTAGAGTGGTAGGTTCTGTCTTTTTACCTTAGGATTTTGGTTTTAAGATGTCGGAGAACTTGAGTATCTATTACTGGTATGTTGTCTTTTAGAGTGTGTGAAGAGATTTTCTTTTAAGAACCATGCTACAAAAAATCCTAAAAGTAATTCAGTTTAGACCAATAAGAAACCCCCAAATTATCTGGCATGTTTTATAGAACTAGAGGTGGTGGCTACATTTGTAATCCTAATACTCTCCTCAGACCCTGTCTCAAACAAAAAAGAAAGAATTGTGATAAGATACACAGAACTTGAGAGCCGGGCAGTGGTGGCACACACTTTTAATCCCAGGACTCAGGAGGCAGACAGAGGCAGTCAGATCTCTGAGTTTACAGAGTGATTTCTAAAAATGTCAAGGTTCCACAGAGAAACATGTGTTGGAAAAAAAAAAAAATAAAGCCGGGCGTGGTGGCGCACGCCTTTAATCCCAGCACTCGGGAGGTAGAGGCAGGTGGATTTCTGAGTTCGAGGCCAGCCTGGTCTACAGAGTCAGTTCCAGGACAGCCAGGGCTACACAGAGAAACCCTGTCTCGAAAAACCAAAAAAAAAAAAAAAAAAAAAAAAAAAAAAAAAAAAAAAAAAAAAAAAAAAAAAGAAAGAAAAGAAAAATATGCAGGGCTTGCCATTTTCACCATTCTAAAGTATATTCTCTGAGGGTAGTGTTCTGTTACTGTATAACTGCCACAGAAGTCCATCCCCAGAACTTTGCATTTTGAGATGAGGGAGGCTCTTGCTCTGTGACCCAGACTGGCCCCGCTCTGAAAGGACTAGTACTGCAGGTGTGCCACTGTGCCCGTTCTTGGGGAGCCAGGCTCTCTAAGACTTGACACACACTGGAAGTGCCTGTGGGCATCTCCCAGGAGCGCCAGAAGCTGCAGGCCATATATACACTCTCCATTTTGTCGTTTTTGTTGTTGTTGTTGTTTTTCGAGACAGGGTTTCTCTGTGTAGCCCTGGCTGTCCTGGAATTCACTCTGTAGACTAGGCTGGCCTCGAACTCAGAAATCCGTCTGCCTCTGCCTCCCAAGTGCTGGGATTAAAGGCATGTGCCACCACGCCCAGCCACTTTAGATGATTCTTAGGAATTACCACAGTAATGCCAATTTTATCTTGTTAAAATGTTATCTTCATATCTGATTTATTTCACTATAATTCTTTTYTGTAGGAAGATATAAAATCATTAACTGCCCATGTAATTGAGAATTATTGGAAAGCACTAGAAGATGTAGATTATGTGCAGACTTTTAAAGGATTAAAATTGAGGTTTGAACAGCAAAGAGAAAGGCAAGACAACCCCAAACTTGATAGGTAAGTTACTACATATTTGAATGTGTTCATCATTCAGCAATAGATGTTGTAGTGCTGGCTTTCTTGGTTTTTGTCAGTATTTGAGTTGGCCAGTAGGCAGGAGTTGGGTCTCTCCTTCCACCATGTGGTTCTGGGGCTCAGACTCAGGTTTGTCATACTTGGCAGAACACACCATTGCTTTACACCATCTTGGTGATGCCTATGCTAGTTTTGTTTCTGAAAATATAGATAAATTATAGTAAGATCTTCAGACAGCAGCATAAAATGATAATAGCAGTGAGGTTCCATATGTCAGAACATTATCTTAATTGGTTAAATAAGATTCACATTTGCAGTTTGGGTTGTTCCCCATTGAGGGAGAGGGAGTGTGTTGGATTTCCTAGGACTAGAGATACATACAAATAATTTGTGAGTTGCTATTGGGTGCTAGGAATTGAACCCTGGTCCTAACTCTTGTGCCATCTCTAGCCTCCCTGTAATATGGTTTAAAAATCTGTATATTGATCTATAACAGTTACCATTTTGGAAATAGGGAGTTTGATTCTGGTAGTTTATATTAGATTTCATAGGGTCCGTCTTTAAATTATGTATTTGTCGTTTGAATGTAGTTTGGTMATTGGTTTTGGTGTTGCCAGGGATCAGCCCCAGGATATTGTTAAGCTACACCTTAGCCCTTACAGTCTTCGATTTTCTCATAGCATGCGGTCCATCTTGAGGAATCATCGATATCGACGAGATGCCCGAACACTAGAAGATGAAGAAGAGATGTGGTTCAACACAGATGAAGATGACATGGAAGATGGAGAAGCTGTGGTGTCTCCRTCTGACAAAACTAAGACTGACGATGATGTTATGGATCCAATAAGTAAATTTATGGAAAGGAAGAAATGTATGTTGAAACAGAGGGCAAGGGAAAGAAAGGACCTTTCTTTATTTCTTGAGAAAATGATTAGTTGCTACTCTGAGTATACAATAATTCACAGACTCACAGGATGTGGCTAAATTGCTGGCTGGAAAGATGTAGGCAGAGTATTCCTAATGTAAGAAAGATGGTTTGGAGGTTATGGATACTAAAYGTAATGCTGAAGATCATACTTCTGCATTGTAGTATTTGCTAGATAATGTATTTGGTTCTTGGATAGGCTTTGTTCATAGGTTGGACTTCATTCAGGGTTGCTCCTCAGCAAAGAAATAAGCTGGTTACTTGTGTTTTAGTGTCATTTCATTTGGAGGAATTAAGAAAAAAATGAGTAAAAGGTATTGTACATTCTCATTTTTAGTGAAAGAAAGCGAAGAGAAGGAGGTGCTTCTGAAAACTAATCTTTCCGGACGACAGAGCCCAAGTTTCAAGCTTTCCTTGTCCAGTGGGACAAAGACTAACCTCACCAGCCAGTCATCCGCAACAAGCCTGCCTGGTTCTCCAGGGTCACCTGGGTCCCCAGGCTCTCCAGGCTCTCCCGGATCCGTCCCTAAAAGTACATCTCAGACGGCAGCTATTACCACAAAGGTATCTGCTTGGAGTCCCCACCTGCTGGCCTTTCCCTACCGT